>LUCH01000757.1:3393-23678 GCA_013368495.1 Paragonimus heterotremus
CCCGTGAACAAATCGCTGAAATCGCTGAAATTCATCTTACCTCTGACACCAGTTATAATAGGACGACAAATGTACACACAGAACAGCGATCACAGGCAGTCCCGACACTATACAAAACCAGAGAAAAGACGTAACGAACAGTCACAACCAGTGTGTTGATAATACAGAGACGAGGCGGTGATCCGTACAACGCCAATAGCGACACGAAAATCAAAGTCCAACAACAAAGGTTTTTTTAAACCTGTTCAAACAAGTCAGTCCAGGGGGAAACGGACGTCAGAGTTCTAGGGACGTTCACGTCGTGCGGAACACATCGAATAATACGTAGGCAGGTGATCTGAAATAGATAACGGGGGAGAGTTCATCAGCGGAAGGTTTAAAATGCATGCGCAACAGTTGCGTTATTGTTGCAGAACTGATTTTTGAATTACCCGCGCAGACGGCCGAATTTGGCCACTGCATGTAACTTTTTGAGCCTTGAACGTAGCCTTCATTTTTAGTAGAAGAGAAAGGGAGCGTTTGAATAAAACTTCAGGATATTAGTCCTGAAAACCGGCTTAAATTTGAAACAAACTTGTTTTAATGAATCGTGAACGCATCTTGTTCACGGGCCGTTATTGCGTAAAATGTAGTTTGTCGACAAACTACATTTTACTGTCAGAATATATCTATTCTGACAGTGATTGTGGGTTGCGCAGTCGATTGTTTCGTGGTATCAGTTATTAATTGATATCCTTGAGTAAATTCAAATATTTCTAATCTGGTTGTTTACTTCAGTATGTTTTCTTTGGCCGATTAATATTATTTTCCTTTAGTCGCATGTACGCTGCAGCTACATGGTTAGTTTCCCCCTATTAGTATCTCCCTTCCTGTGACACAGCTCCCCCCTACCCCATCCCGTCAACTCTGTGCACCGTGTGAGTCAATCAGGTGTTTCCTTAATTCGTAGGTCTGTAGTGGAACCAAAAATTGAATCGACAAGGTAACCAAATAGTCTACAATAAATTCCACCACATTACGTTCGCTATAAGTTAGAATAACGTTACTCCTGAATAAGAGAGTAATTCTGGCAGATCCTACTTACTGCGAACGCGGGAAGTTTGAATACTGAGTTCGAATTCCTCTCCGTGTTGTTTTATTGATACTTAACTGCGTCCGTAACCTAAAGACTTTGTGAATCACGAATTAACTCATTCTTATTCGCCTAGTCGCCCCAGAGATGGTAAAAAGATCCAGCTGTGGATCTTGTGTAAAGATTGTACGCGTGAGGGATCACGCCATGCAGTGTTTGCTCTGCGACACATGGTTTCACACCTCGTGTTTAGGCATGTCGAACGAAGTTTACAAAATGTTGACAACAACACGGCTAGACTGTATCCACCTTGTTTGTCATTGTTGTAGAACCGCAAGGCAGCCCCCCATTTCTGAAACTAACACCTTACCAGTGGAAGTGACATCTCCTGAGCCACGGGCTGTGGCCAGTAAGGTTAGCATTGCAAGTGTTAGAGACACAGCATCATATGCGTCAATTGCCTCGGGAGCGCCGTCAAAGAAGGTTAACCCGGTTGCTCCTAAAACGTACATGCCCGTGTCTGCTTGGTCTCACGCATTAAAAGTCCGCTGTCGCCACAGTCAACTCTCGATAGCAAACAGAAATCGAGGCGCGCGAGGACGAAGTGTATATTCATTCAAACAACAGACAAGAGGTTAATATGTACAATGAACATAACAGGTATTAAGAATAGAATGTAACAAGAGAACAGAAAGGTGAGAGACTTTACAGGTCGTCATTGGTTCGCACTCGCAATGAATGTGCGGGTGGGCGTCAGAAAGGCACCGAAAGCTTGAGCGTAAACATGGCCGATTTGCCTCAACAGTTTCTGGAACACTGGTGATGTCGTGTCTTCACGGCAGTTCTCGAACTTAGATGCAGCGGGAGCCGAGCTTCAACTTTTAGAAGTTCAGTCTGACTCATCTTACTGCATCCGATCAACCGAACCTGCGGTCGGTGATCATAAGAGACGCGTCTACGCATGCGTCCGTAGGGTCCAAATATTGCCCTCATCTTTCGGTGTTCGAGAAAGAGCAAACGCCCAGACTGGATGCTCGGCATACTTCAACCTCAATCGGAACATTAGCGGGGGATTTCGGGCGACCAAATCCGTCATGCTTCACAACCATCCGTGTGACATGAATGCTGCGAAATTCGAGGCATCAAGGCGTCCCCTGACCCCGGAAGAGATCGACGATATTCGACCATGGTTGCTCAACAGCGCCGTTTTCTTCAACATAACTCTACATCCGCAAGCACTTCGACAAGACAACGAAGGATGTTTGCAACCTTCGTGCACGCCTGTTCTCGAAGAGAAACACTGTTGGCTACCTAGGTCGATTGAATACCCAACAGCACAACTGGTAAGTGCTACTTAAACGTAGATGCTGAAAACCGTTTAACGCATTTCATGTTCATGAGTAGTGGACAGATAGAGTTTTATCGATGCTACCCCGAGGTTGTGGGTATAGGTGCCACTTACAAGAGTTGTAAGGAGAGATACAACTTGTTCGTTTTAGTTGTTGTAGTGGAGTCGGCCTACCAGTCTGCTTTGGTTGGCTTTCAAACGAAATTACGGTAGCTATCGCAACGTTTCTCTGGCAATTAATCATATTCGTCGGACTAGTGGACACGAACACGATGATCATGGATGATAGTGCGGCGATACAAGCAGCAATAACCCAGGAGCTGCCGCACGTCCCTCAACCGCTGTTCCGAGTGCACATTTTGCGTAACGTACGCAATAGAACCTCAAACTGGACTCTCCACAAATGGTTCCCGATCGCTATGCTGACACATAACCGCTGGGGGTACATTGCAGCCTTAACCATTATGCAGACTACGGACGCGTCGTTCTATAATGAGCACCTGATGCCCAGGCTCATTAAGAGACTAGAAAAATGGTCCAATTGCCGCAGCTCGAAGGTCCCGACACTCGGCAGGCGAGACAACTTCGTCGAAGCAACCCATCGTTCAACAAAGGCAATTGAGCGCACAACGGCCATCTTTGATCACATTATCAACGACCGTCAGGTACTGCTCGTCTCTGCCTACCGCTCACACCCGCTCATCAATGATCGTGTAGGTTACTTGGCGTTGAGTAGTCGCTTGGTCTCAAGGGCCGTGCAGCTCATGTCCACATACGTTGTGGACGAAAGCCAGTTGACGTTCACCGCTTCTCCGACGGGGATTACCGTGATGGATGACCACAACATCTACAACGTCAATCCAACTGCCAGGAATAGCGATTTTCCGTTTGCGGTGGAGTACCTTTTAACTTGCAGTCACTCCCTGCATGTGCATCAATCGTTCGGCTGCAATATGGAAAATTTTCCCCTTGTTCCCAGATAGACTAGAAGTTTCAACGGAATTTTGGAAATCCCTGTCGCAAACTATGACGCACCGAGAAAAACCTACGTCCGATCCTCCGGAGTTGCAGCACTCACTGAGCTAGGGATAATGGCGAAGAGGCAGTTGGATGACAAAACCTTCAGCCAGCTGTTGGATGAATTACGGGAGTTTCTTCGCAATTGTGGCCGTAGCCATCTTCCGCCGTACTTCGTTCCGATAACTGATGCACCAACGAACACCACCAACTTATCCATCGTAACCCTGGACCATCCGGATAGTCCATCTGACGAAGAAATGGAACCTGCAGTTTCATCGCAACCAGCAGCTTCAACGCCGGCACCCTCAACACATGTGGTGCTGAACACCACCCGTTCGTGTGCGAACGTTCACACCTGTCAGGACGTTCGGCTTTTCTCCATAAGAACGGGTGGTGGCGTTTAACCCCCTTCATAATTGGTGTTCGCGGAGGTATGGATCTCTGCTGTGCATGACAGGCAATGCCCTGCTTGAAAACCTGCGGACGTTCACCATTACTCCACGCGAACGGGTGGTGGTGATTTACGGACAATTTTTATCGAGGACACTGGGTCTGTCCTGCTCGTTTGAACACCTGCATAAACCACGCGATAAGCCCACATGGGATGATGGCTAGGTAATCTATGCGTTCTGATCGTACAGAATTATCGGATCAGATTGGGAACAAATACACCTAAGCACGGTGTCAACACAATTCGGGCTGGCTGCAATAAGCCGAATTGTTCCGAAAGGTTTCAAACGAAGTTGAACTCGCAGACGTTATAGGTATGCGAGAAGTTGGAGGAAAAATGGCAGTAGATGAAGTAAAACTATTCCTATTTCATTCAATAGTCGATCATTGTTTGCATCGTTTGCAACCATAAACCGCATAGACGCTATTCAGCATAGTTCATTGGTTCAGTCTATGTTCCAGTTCCTTACTATCCACTGCAATAGTCGATCACTAATGTTTGCACTATTTGCAACCATCAGCCGCACAGACGCAATTCAACCAAGTTCACTGATTTAGTCTGTGTTCCAATTGCTTAAGGGATTCTACAATGTTCACGTTTACGTAATTTCCGAATCAACTGGTTTCTCTTATTCAGCCGAAATTGTACTGCTTTTGTCCGTTTTCAATGCCACGCGATTGGTTTATCTGAGCCCTATTATTCAGCAACACATCGGTGCCACTATCAGATATCCTCACCTTCCAGTGTTCCTGATTGGTGTATATGGTTTATTTGTGATCACACATTGTGCTACATCCGTCACACCTTTCGCTCGGGTTTTCCTGTACACGTTTGTGCATCGGTGTGTACCGAAGATTTCAACGTTTTTGATTGGTGTACGTGGTCCCTTTGGGTACGCACACAGCGTCGTATGCTTTTCCACAAGGACCATGTACGGTAATTCTACACCCAACTCGTTGGAAATTCTGGCAGTACCTTCGTGATACATAATGCATTCGGCACAAATCCATCTGAAAAATTATCTGGGCATCTGATTGTCGTCTAACTTATCCTTCCCGTATTACCACGAGATGGCGGTAAAAAAGTGATTTTCCTCTCTTGGGATGATTAAGCGCACTTCCCCCCGCATAGGCAAGAAAGCGTTTCATGCGCTTTACAACTAAGACGGTCAGCATCAGGGTACTTACACCTTACAAACGAACAACCGAGTTGCAGCTGTGAATGAAACTTTATCTGCAAGGCAGCTGTTGTGCATTTTTCCGTGTCCCGCTTTACTACATTACTTGTTTCAAGAGTCGTGGTTATATGTGGGTCAGGGATACTGCCAACACTTCCACGGCTAGACAAGAGAGCTATACTGGTTCTCAGCCAAAGCCTTCAGCTTGGAAGCCTGTGCCACAAGTGAATGGCACTCAACTAGACTTGGTACTGTGACCGCCACAGACGTCTCGCCATGGAAGTTGTTTATTGCTAAACATCCGTTACAAGATATGTGAAACTACAGAAACACGAACACTATTTTGCGTGGCTGTGTATCCACATTCTTGACAGTAGTGCAGCGACGAACTGTTTGGTGACAGGTCCCTCAAAGTGCGTATACGCGTTTCCACCATTCGCTTTTGGCTCTCGGTCTTCTTACAACTAAGACCTGTCCGTTAATTTCCGTGCATCCGAGTCCTTGATACACTACTCAAGCGAAGCCGCATATTATACAACACTAGTACCTTATTTTTGAAGTAAGAAGCTAACTTTATTCCAACCTGAAGAAGCGCGAGATAATGGTTCATCAGGTCTGCCTATTAGTCTGTCCAGCGTGTGACTGTTGATATAGTATTCACACCTTCCTGTTTTGTCCCGATGGATTATCTAAATGTCCAAGTCTTTGGAGTAGAGTATTGTTGAGACTCGCTAAAATGTAATGGTGTTCCCCTTACAATTTCGATCAATATTTTTAATTTCATGATGTTACGTGAAATCCACTCATGTAACCGTATGAGTCTGTTATATCTTTTACAACTTGCTCTATTCCAGATGGTCACGTTGCTCCTGTGGATCGGTTTTACATGTCTCACATGGCACCTTATCATTCCACTGTTAACGATTTTGTTTCATTACTCCATCGGACGGGTCCTGTATAGCAAGCGCAAACAGTTGAAGGGAGCTGGTCAATGGGCCATCATCACCGGCAGTACGGATGGAATTGGCAAAGCTTTCGCGGAGGAACTGGCTTCTGACGGTCTGAATATTATGTTGATTAGTCGTAACAGTGAGAAGTTGCAAGCGGTTGCAGGTGAACTCGGTGCAACCTATAACGTGTCTGTGCGGTGTGTGACGGCCGATTTTACTCAGGTTAATGGTAGTTTTTGTAACCAAGTAACTTGATTAATAGATTTATTTGATTAGTCGCTGTCTGTGCACAATACAGCGTTAGCTGTCTCGCTGGCATCGTCTTACTCTTGTATTTCGCTTGTTTGGCTAAAGCCAAACAAACCTTGTATACAGGGTCTGGGTACCTTGTAAATTGCTTGAGTTTTAACAGAACCTTCATAAGGTATATCTTTTCCCTCGTTTTGTTTGTAGACGAATGTTTTTCCTTTCCATGGTTTTGTTTATGAGCCACTCACATATTGCTGTCGATAAGATTGGTGCTGGTGGCATTTGTTTTGCTTTGAGTCACGGAAATGCCCAAGAAAGAACGTTGCAGCGGTCGTCATCATCATAGACAACAATACATCAGTGGTTCGCACTGATGCCTAATTGCCATACAACGAGGAAGAAAAAAGCAAGCCCTGCACAGGAAGAGGGAAAAAAGAAGGGGAGGGGAAAAGATTTAACTACTAAATATAGCTGTTCATCAAGGTGCCTACACCTTGCAAGCGAACAACCGAGTCGTAGGTGAAATTAAGGCGTCATCAGCAAGACAACTTCCTTACGGCTTCCGTTGCCCTCCTGTCATTAAGTGCATTCATTCCACGCTTATTTTTTAGCGCCCACCGTTGGTAGACACCGGATTCTGGGACAAGAATAAGCATAGCTAGAGCTGGAAACGTTGGAAATTTTAGGCTTTAGTCGGTAAAAGCCGTTGAGCTAATAAGCAGGAAGATGAGGTCGAGGGTGGCTTCCCATCATGATTCCCGACTATCATGGCCGCAGTAACCCTAGTTTTCCAAAAACGCCTAATTAACTGATCTTCCTGCACTTTATCCCGTCAACGCGGTCAGGAAGCGGGTATTTAGTAGTAATTGTCAGACGAGTTCCTTCGTTCAGTCCTTACACTTGCACAGACTTAGATGGTTAGGTCACGTACATAGGTGCCAGGTAGTCGTCTGCCACACCGAGCACTGTTTGCCGACACTGGGACTGACTGGTGAAAGATACGAGGTGCATAGATGATGACCTGGTGTAGGGAACTGAAATCGTTCACGGAGGAGTTGACCACTGTAGATCGGGTTCATCTCCCAGGTTGGGGCTATGGCGACTCACAGTCGGTGGCTTGTGGCGTTAGGTAAAATGGCGGCTAATTGATCTCAGCGGCGTAAATGTTGTAATTGTTTGTTCAAGTTGTCTGTGAAGTGAGTGCATTTAATGAAGCGGGGTAGTGGAAGCCGTAAGGAAGCTGTCTTGCTGATGACGCCTTACTTTCACTTACAGCTTGGTTGTTTGTTTGCAAGGTGTAGGCACTTTGATGTTGAATGCTTGAATATAGATTTGGCTATTCTTAGTAGTTGGGTCCCTTTCCCTTCTTTCCTTTTCCTCCCTCTTCTTACACATGGTTTGCTTATTTTTCGTGGTTGTGTGACAGTTAAGCATAAGTGTGAGCCACTGATGTATTGCTGTTTATGATGATGATGATGAACTCTATCAGTCTTTGCAGTGACGGCCCTCGAGGTAGGTAAGCTCCTACGGTATCCTGCCAGGTTCATTTTCAATCACAGCACGTGATCGACCACTTTTCTTCAGTCTTGGGTTGGGTCACAGTCGGTCCACATAGTATGTTAAGGAAGAAAGTCTGTAAGAAGTTCCGAAGTAGCTTGCTAAATGCCCGTAACTTGATAAGGTACTTAATCGGAAACGGCTTTTATTTAAGGAATATTAGAATTCGAGTGTATCTGTACCACTAATCCAGGAGGTCAAGCTATCTGACATCATCACCAGGCTAGATGGCACATCCGTAATCAGTTCAGAAAGCTAGGCTGATAATTAACCTGGCTGACCTAGTTCTATCGTGTAACGGGTACAAGCATGAACGATTATCTTCTGGTGGATAGGTTGAGATCTGCCTATGATACCCAAGTTCCTCAGCCGCATTTTTGCTCACAAATGTGATGGAGCTACTGATTCAGATGATGTCGTGACAGCAATTTCCAAAGACGATGGTGAGGTACTACTTTAGGCTTTGCCAGTTAATTCAACTGGTATGGACGACTGAGAACTTCCCTCCATGTTGAGGTGATTGGATAATTATCCCCGTACTCAGGAAAGGTGTCAGTTGTTCATGAAAGAACCGTAAGGGAATTAGATTGACCTCAGCCACAGTTATGGTTCTAACCTCCTTTTTTCTCTTGCCGGTAATCCGCTTGAGACTGTGAACAGTTTCACATATTTGGGTAGCACTATCTCGTCAGCCTGTAATATTGCTGTTGAGATATCAGCGAGGATAGCGAAGGCACGAGTTGCCTTTGCCAAACTGCATCACCTGTGGCGTCGAAAAGACGTCCGGCTGTCACTGAAAGGAAGGGTATATAATGCCTGTGTGCGTTCCATTTTGCTTTATGGTTCGGAAACGTGGCCTGTTCACAACAAACGTGCTGTGTTTGACCATCGTTGTCTCCGCCAATTGGCCGTTCGCCGGCGCGTATTCCGGAATGCTCGGGATGCGCGATCAATTGGTCAACTAATTACGTTGCACAGCTTGAGATGGTTGGGTCATGTCCTCCGTATGCCAGCTGAGCGTTTACCGTACCGGGCATTATATACTGAGACCACCAACAATTGAGTAAAATCACGTGGTGGTCAAGCAACAACGTGGTCACGAAGTATGAAGACCTTGACTGCTCCATTGAGCAAAGTAGGTAGGTGTCGCCTGCCTGGATGGGGTCCTCGTGATCATCCAAACCGCTGGTTAGAGACGCTATCCGAGATGGCGATGTGTCACAGTCAATGGCCTACCTGTATCCATACCATTTCTAGTTCTTCCGCTTAGTCTTTTTTTATTAATTCTCAACCTTCTTAGTAACGTTTCCTTCTAGGATATTCCACGTCACTGTTGAGGTGAGCGGCGGTCCGAGCCACAGTACCTTTTGGTCAGGCTCATGGTTGTGATGATGATGATGATGATTTCTCTTGCCGACGCACGACTGCCCAAGAGGTTGGCGTTAGGGAAGATAAGGTGGGATTTCGTTCGGGGCAGACATGTATTGATCAAATTCTCCCTACTCGTGCATGCTACCGACCAACGACGGTCATCCAACTCGACTATGTAGGTGCCCCCGACAGTCGACCGATCTGAACTCTGAACCCCTTAAACACGGGGGCGTACTGAACAGGTACGTGAACGTACTGTCGGCGCCTCATGCTCACACTCTAGGATGGATGGTGAACTCTCTGACAGTTTAGTCGCCGAGGGCAGCAATGTCATGATAGTCTGTTCTCACTATTTTTGTTTAATTTAACTGTGGACTAAATATTGAAAAATTGTTTGCCTCACTCGCAGAATGCTGGTGTGGACCTTCCGCTTGGCGGAAGGCTGACGGACTTATGTTGACTATGCTACAAGGTATTGCTGTTTGACAGCTTTCCAGCCAGTGTTGGATACCTTTACCAGGTACTTCGGAAAGAACTTTACAACCTCGAAGTGCGAAGTGCCCTTGCAAAACTGTCGTGATCAGGTAGATCTAATACTGAAAGTTCCATCACAGCGGCGAAAGTATGGGGAATGGAACGGAAACTTTCGAATTCCCACGGACTTTTCAATCAATCGTTTTGAAGAAAACGCGCCGTTGTAGTTTCACTTTTGTTAGGCCTCGTCAATAACGCACATACTTGCCATGAATTTAGACTCTGATCATACGTTCATGAGACTACCGCGTTGACTGCTGCATCAATGATTTCACACTGGGCGTGGCTGAATTGTCACAGGTGGACATTCAGCCCATCCACTTGTGAGTAGTGCTCAGACTGTGTGGTCATTCTAAGAGGAGACACGTTGAGTATCCTGTTAACTCCAGTCGATGACCCTACTACTAGTACATCTGTTCAAATCGAAACCACACAAATCATTAACTTGTTGAGCGTTATTTTGATTACTGATAAGTAGTAGGGAATTCTGATTGATATCAGTGGAACATCACGCGAATGTGGCTGAGCGTTCATGTGGGATTATTTGGTCGTGGCTTATATGGAGTCATTGGGGCAGTATTCAGCATAGTAGGCACAACCGGCATAACCGGAGTGCAATTCTTTTTCGTTGCAAGGGTATGCACTTCTGATAAACTCTAACAAAAGCGAAACCCGAAAGGGGTTGGATTAGCAGTTTATGAGAATACGAGAGTTACAATCAGTTGTGGACGATGTTCAGTTTATTTCAACCTGAATGCTCTGCTACTTATTAGAAATAGCCTATTTCCAAGGCTAGGATGGTATTCGCTTACACAGGATCTCTGATGACAGTGAGGTGTCTCTCTGAAGTTTATTGGCCACGTGTGCGAGACGATTGTGCGAACCGTTTCGTCCCACAGGTGCAAAACCTGGCCATCCGGAGTAAATAACGTAAACCATCTTCAAGTAGTTTGTCGATGTCCGAGGGATTTGTGCACTTGCGACGGAACTGAATTGTTTTACTCGTCAATAAACCTCATAACCAAACGTCGCTTGATTCCACCTGGCTCTGCATATGATAACTGCCGAGAGCTTAAACGCAAGCTGAGCAGAAGCTTGCGCAATAACCGTGAGCACCACTTGGTCGAGCAGTCGAAAGAGACGAAAAGGGCCTTTTTATCTGGGAATGGCAGAAGGTTTTTTCCCTGGTTCGTAGTTCTACCGGTTGTCGAGTCCATGTAAGTGAGACCATATGTGAGAAAGATAGTTCACTTATCATCTGTCAGTCGCGCCGACTTGACAGGTGGGCTGGACATTTTGAAGAGCAGTTCGGCTGGCCCCAACCAGACCATATGGACGACGGGACCCGAGTGATCGGTTATTACGTTCCAGACGGCCTTTCGTCGGAAGTAGAGGTGGTCCTAGAGCTTAAGTTACTCAAACGTAACAAGGCTCCTGATCCATACGTCTTCCCTCCTTCTCTTTTCAAGGATGGTGGAGAGAGGTTGATATCAAAACTGACAAAACTCCTCCGGACGATCTGGGAGACTGAAGAGGTGCCTCGCGATTGGTGCCTATCAACAGTCATTCCCCTTTTCAAAAAGGGGCCCGAAGTCCATGTGACAACCACAGAGACATCAGTATGGTGTCTATCGCATGCAAGTTACTCACTGGTCTCATTTTACTTCGGCTCACTGGACCCAGAGAAGGTCAGGTACGCGAAGAGCAGGCAGGATTCCGATCCGATCGAGGGTCCGTTGATCACATTTTAACCCTGCGACGGATTTTGAAACATCGGAACTCTTACAGGCAGCCGACGGTCGACTCGGCTGATCGCAACGTTATCTGAAACTGCCTTCTTTCGTATGGAATTCTGAATCTGTTGAGATCACTGTATGCCCACTCTACAGGCAGGGTGGAAGCTTATGGGCAGTTGTCTCGGTTGTTCGTCGCTTCTAGTGGTGTTCGCCAACGGTGTCCGGTTTCCCTTTTTTTGGTCGATTTTGTCACAGACGATATTTTGGAAGGTACACTTGAGGAATCCAGTGGGCTTGGTGTTGAGCTTCTTCCTGGCGCTAGGTTGACCGACATGAAGCATGCGCAAGACGTTGTGTTACTTAGCCCTTCTACTGAACGTATGCAGACCATGCTGAACAAGGCTGGTGACCGAGCTGGTTTGTGTGAAATGCGCTTCGCACCCTCAAAGTGTAATGTGCCGCTCCAAGACTGGGGTATTTCCACTCCTACCCTCTTTACCGCAAGCAATTCGTTTGAGACTGTGGATAGTTTCACATATTTGGGTATCACTTTCTCGTCAACTTGTTGTATTGCTGGTGATATATCAGCGAGGACATCAAAGGCACAACTTCCCTATGTTAACCTGCGTCATCTGTGGCGTCGAAAAGACGTTCGGTTGTTGCTGAAAGTAAGCATGTGTAATGTTTGTATATGTTCTGTTTTGCTCTGTGTTTCGGAAAGGTGACCTGTTCGGAACAAAGGTATAAGCAGACGTTGTTGTTGTTGTTGTTGTTGTTGTCGTCGTCTCTATCAACAAACCAACATCAAACGGAGTGATCGCATGAGCAATACGGCAGTTCGCCAACGCGTATTCCGTAACGCTCGAGATACGTGATCAATTGATTAAATTATCACTCTGCATAGCCTGCGATAATTGTATCACGTATTCCTCATGCCATCTGATCGTTTACCTTATCGGACATTATAAACCAAGACCACCAACAGTTGGGTAACACCGCCTGGTGGTCAGTAACGCAGTAACGCGGTCACGAAATATAAATACTCTCTGACTGTCCCACTGAGCAAAGTAGGTAGTTGTTGCCTGCCTGGCTGAAGTGTTCATGATCACTCAAATCGCTAGCTGGAGACGCTAACCTAGATGGCAGTGTACCGCAGTCAGCGGTGTATCTGCATTCATGTCATTTCCAGTTCATCCGTTTGTTATTTTTTTAAATTATCACTACTCCTTAAAAACCTTTTCAGTATCGTTTTCTTTTATTATATTCCACGTCCCTGTTGGGATAAGCGGCTTCCCGAGCCACAGTGACTTTTAGTCAGGCTCAAAGCTGACAGTGGTGATGACTATGCAATCTGTCGTGCCACCGGCTAAACAACGATGTGGTTGAGAAGTGGTTATTTGATGGCACGTGCCAAGCGAGACAATTTTCTCAGTCAGTACAATGTGTACTAAAGATGTGAGCTTATCGCTTGACACATCGAGCACGTTTTTACTGATACGGCGTCCGATTGGCTTAAGGTGTAAGACGAACCTAGCCTGGAGAAATGAAGTCAGCCACAAAAGGTTTGTCCACCGGGCTTGTCTCCTGGGTGGCCCTCGCAAATCAGAGAGTCAGTGGCTGGGGGTATTAGGTGTGATAGTGATTAATCGGACTGAGTGACGTAAATGCTATCGTTGTTTGAATTGCATGTGAAGTGAGTTCAATCGATGAGTAGTGAGAGTTGCAAAAAAGCTGCCGTGCCGATGACGTTTCATTTTTCTTATACATCGTTTGACTGTAGAGTGCTGGTTTTTTGAGCAACTGGAATCGAGACGGATTTTTTTCTACAAATATTTGTTCCTTCTATTACTTTTCGCTCCCAGTTGGATCATATTCTTTCCTTAGTTATTTTTCAGTCGGTTATCGGTGTGAACCACGAAATGTAGTGACGGTGATCTTGGGGGGAGCACAATGAAGCGAATACTCCGGGTGTTGAATTTCTCCCAGTTGACTAACTCCGTATTTCGGCAGACAACCCAAAGCGTTTTGGACAGATTGTGTATATCGTTTCGTCGGTATAATTTTTGCTTTACTCCTTTAAAGTGCAAGATACTAGGCAAGATCGATATCGGCTTGTGCTTGCATCCACTTTTGGTGGTGGTATGTCAGAACCAATTGATATTTTTTCTGCTTGATGTAAATTAAACCATTAGAATGTACACCCTAGAGACCAGAATGGTTATTTGCCATCGTGCTGAATTTGTGTTTATAGAAATAAACGAACGTTTCCAAAGAGAGACGAGTGTATTTTATATCCGTTCTTTGTGTCCTATTATGTGGTTGCGAACCCTAGACTGTTCAGGCGAAATACGTTTGTCAATTATCCACCTTTTATGGGCCGTTGTTTCGCACTGTTGCTCGTGTACGTTGGACTTATCCTGTAAGCAACGAAACTCTCCGACAACGTGCCTTCAGGCAAGGAAATCTGTATATTGTACCCAATGCGATTTCTCGTCATCTGTTTCGTTGATTCGGGTGCATGTTTCGCACTCTTGCCGCTTGGCTCGTAATTGTTTATTTGCGGGGTCTAGGTTAGGTTAGTGACTAAACGTTGACTTAAAGCGGAGGCATGGAACATGATGCTGAGGCTTACCTGCGTCGGCTCAATGGCCTTGACCGCGTGCACTTATGTGCGTCGTTAGGTTTGACACGGATTCACAACAGCATGTTGGAACTTTATCGTATACAGGTGGGCAGGAAAAATGATTATAATCGGTTGCCTTCAGTTGATCGGTTCGGACTTGACATGAGAGTGCGGGCTCTCGCCCTTTAACTGTAGTTTTCTGTACCTGTGTTCGCCATCGGTTTTCTAGTTAATTCGCTGGTCCATTTTCACAAGAGCCTGCATATTTCTCAACACCTCATCTGACGATATCATATCCAGAGTACCGTGCACGGCTTTTTGAGCAATAAACAAGGCATTTAGTACGGACTTGCAGTTGTAAACGGCGTTTTCGTTGTAAGTTAACGACAAATAAATCTCTTATCCATTTATTATGTTGGCTGTGTCACAGAGTAGATAGCGCTGAAAACATTTTCACATCATCCAGTTTAAGTGTGCTTGTTCATACCATGCATTCATCTGTGGCACTTTAAATACCCTTCGAACATAGAGACGAAACCTGATCCGCTCAGCCTACCAGTTGTTGTGAGGAATCTACATCCACATTAACGAATCGTTGACGAGACTGAATGGATTCCACGCAGACATCTCATTAGCTCACTCTGAACGCATAATTCGATTTTCAATACCGTCAGTCGTATAGTTGTGATTTTTCATAGTTTCACAACGCATCAGTCATCTCAGAATGCATTCATGAATTTCACTAAGTCACGAATATACTTTTCATTCGTTCATTGATTCACAACGGCTCCAAACTTGGAGGGGAGGTACTACGGCAGCTCACTGCAACAGCTTCGTTGAGTAAACTATGAGAGTGGAAACTACTAAAGAGAATAATTAATAAAACAATACTATGCGGAAACACTGAAAAGTGGTGGTATGAGCGCAAGTATGTCATTGACTGTGGCACATTGCCATATTGGATGTTTTTAGTCAGCGAATTAAATGATCACGAAGACCCCTACCGGGCAAGCGGCACCTATCCACCCTACTCAATGAAACAGTCTGGGTCTTCGTATTTCGTGACCACGTTGTTGTTTGATCACGACGCAGTTTTTCCCATTTGTTCATCTCGATATATATTGTCCGATGCAGTAAATGCTCAGACGTCATATGGAGTACGGAATCCTGCCATTGCAAACTGTGCAACCTGATTGGCCAACTACTTGATTTATAATCTAGGCGTTCCGAAACACGTACTGACGAACAACCTGATTGCTCAGTCGATCATCTCACTTGATGTGGGTTAGTCGGTGGAGATAACGATGGTCAGACCAGGACAAGTCTGTTGATATCTTTGTCTCGAGCACGCCACATTTTTGAACCACAGGACACAGCTGAGCACAAGTATCCCATTCCTTGTCCTGTAACAACAGCTGGATGTCTTTGACGTGACAGATGACGCTGATATTTCATCAGCGATATTTTGTGCTCTTATCTAAGGTTAGTCATTCCAGTATTTCAAAAACGAGACCAAGGACATCCACGGGACCCCCAGACCAATTGACCTACCACCTGTCAAAACGGGATTTTGGCATCCATCATACCGTACCGAACTACTACAGCTCGGAAAGTGGACACGTGCTAAACAGACGTTCCCGTCCCGGGCGAGAGTATGTAGATCAGATTCTTACGATTCACTGAAGTCCTGGTGGAGTCTCAAGTCGACCACCATAAGCAGTTTAATTGTCCAGGAGGTACCTGGAATCCTTTCTCATCAGACCGTTCTCACCTCTTCCCTCTTCTTCCACTTCCAGCCTTCGTTTCTTAAGGTCAAAACAGTTTTTAACCAATTGCCTTTTTGAGCTCCACACGCTCCAGCATATAAGTTGGCATGTTGTTCTGACGAACACTGTTTCGAATTCGAAACCAGATGTGTACTGTATCTGTGAAACCCCGATTTACAAATCCGGCGTTGTTACTCCTTTGAATTTGCCATTACACAATACTACTAGTCGGTAGCTGTCTCTGAGGATCTCCGATTACGATTAAGTTGAACTGCTTTTCATGGCAACGTGAAAATCGTACTGCAGACGAGGGTTACTAATAATTCGAAAGCATGATGGGGAGGTTCGGCAACGTCGTCATCAGAGATTCTAAAAGAGAACTACTGACCTGTATCATTGTTCATTGGCAAATTCCAATTAATGACAACGGTGGAATCAAAAGTGGGAGTTTCGGAGATACAGTACATATCTGGCACCGGACTCGAAAGTAAGTACAACAGAACAGCTGGTTAACGTATTTATCGGTGCGTGTGGAGTTCAAAAATGGTGATTATTACCAGTTGTCTTGACTTTAAAAAATGTAAGTTGGAAGAAAAAGGAAGTGAAAACGGTCTGATCTTTGCATACTTCGTGCCTTATCTTATTCGCCGAAACCAGTAACAGCTATGTGAACACATAACGTAATCATACAGCGAAGTAGTGAAGACCCGTTGAGTAAAATCGATGGGAATCACCCACTAGTTTGGGAACCTTGTTATTGAATCCTCTGGTGAAGAATGCTGTCCGATATTTTAGAGTGTCGCACTCGGTGACATGCTTTAATCGACAACGTGAATAGTATAGTTAGGAGGCGATATTTGACATCATAGATTGTGCGGGATCATTCGCCCAGTCTTGTGGGATACGTGAACTTCGCTGGCTAGACTGCGTTAATCGTCTTCACAGTGAGCACTCATTTCTGACGTCACAGGCGATTGGTCTCATATGCGAGGTGGATAAATAATAACTTGGCTTAGACGATTACTAGTTGGCTAGCCACTGGGAGTTGTATGTCTCCCAGCTGGAGACTTCGATGCGTCACAATTTTTGGTTGAAAGCGGCTCTTAATCGGATTCAGGGGCGTAACTGTTTCTTCTGTTTGGAAGTGTTTTTTTTTAGAAGAGAAGCAGTTAGTGAAGTTGTTTTGTCTAATCTTTATTATTTCCACACGCAATTCGAATGTATATCTGCAGAGCAATGCCGCATGTTTGAACCTGACCAGCTTCAGTGCATCCATCGATTGTGCTTCTTTTCATGATCGTATAACTCTCACTGACTGATATGCTATTGAAACTAGTGTTGATGGAGCATATTTTTTGTAATTAGTCTATTTGTAGTTTCCGCTATCCATATCCACCCAAAGATTTCTTCAGAAATCAAAACGTGACGAACAGGTTTGTCTTCGATGTCATCTTCAGGCCAAATATAACCCAACAAATATGAATATATTTACCCAGCCAAGATTGCTTATAACTTAATACAATGTGGATACAGTATCGTTTGGGGATTACGGACATGGTTACTGTGGTGTCGCATCAATTGTTCCAACGATGATAGACCATGGTAACTGAATAGAAGATATCTACATGCACAGATTAGGGTTTCGCAGACAGATTCCGATAGCCTCCGTAACGATTAGACTACATTTCACATCACTGGTTACCACTATTCTCATATTTACTTTGTTGTACTTAGCATGAAAATGACACCAAAAACGAGCTTGTTCATCACTTCTTGACTTCTGATTTTAGTGATTTACCGAATTTGAGCTTGTTTACTATGCTGGCTTACACTTTCATACCTTGTAGTTTTCAGCCTTAGCGTAAAGGTGCGCCATAAACGTCTTTTGAGGATCGTATTGCCGATCAAGTTTTGCTTGATACGTACAAGCATTTCCGGTATGCCACTTTTGTGAATCACGTTTCTTAATTTTGCCCTTCTTTTTCCCTTGTTCATTCTTCTAGGCGGATATTTATGAAAATGTCAAAAAGGAAATTGATTCTTTACCTTCCATTGCATGTCTGGTAAACAACGTCGGAATGGTAAATGTCAATCCTGAAGAGTTTGCATTCGCCGATGGGATGTGTGAGGAAAATATCCAAAAATTCATTGCTTGTAACTGTCTTTCGATGGCTTCGATGACACATATTGTGTTACCACGTTTGATTATGCAAAACTCTGGTGCGGCGTTGATCAACATATCTTCCTACTCTGGTTATCACCCGCTACCATACGTTTCACTGTACGCAGCTACAAAAGCGTTTGTGCGCCATTTATCTCAATCTTTAAACCTTGAAGTTCAGGGCAAGAACGTTGTCATTCAGACCATTATTCCGATGTACGTGGCAACTTCTATGGTTTCTGGTCGTCGTGGTTTCTTTGTTGTGTCCCCCAGGAGTTGTGCGAAGGCCTCGTTGGATATGTTAGGTGTAGAATCCCTGAGTTGTGGTCATATAAGGCACGCTTTTCAGATTTGGTACTTTTCTCTGCTTCCACAGTACTTTCTAAACCTATCAATGGAGGGAAAGTTAGAGCGCGCCAAGCGTCGTATGAGCAAACTGAAATAGCTGTAGTTTATTTCATTTTCCTACTCCTTATTTACCTTTTCCTGTAATGATTGTAATACGTTCCTCGTCTTCTTTCGTGTTGCTACCATCTAATATCCATTTATTATGATCCGACAACTTATGCTGTCCATCGTCGTTCAGGTGATCTGTGTTTTGCGAACCCCTACGAAACCCCGAATTTTTTAAATTTTCTGACGAGTTTCTGTGTCATTTGTGATCGATCGCTGTCTTCATCTCTATATTTTATATCTTATCACAATTTGTGGTCTGAAGCGCCATTTTTCAATTGCATTCCATGTCACTGTGAACTGCCGAAACTAGATTTTATTATCATCAAAACATGCTGGTTTGTTTTCTGATCTACGCGGATCTTAACCGTACCCATGTAAGTCGAGGCAAAATTATGAAAGCTTCACTGACTAGTCTGATCACGTACCACTAGTTTGCCCTTTTGCCAGCGTTTGTTTTGTGCTCAGCGAAATGTATTAAGTCGAAATATCGGTAGCTAATAAAGACTGAATAAGTTCGTGATATTGTCTTCTTGAGTTTTGATTGTTGGTCTGTTCCTGGACCTGATCAGCACTGTTTCCATACAGCATTGAGGCCATAATTTTCGCTGCCGCCACCAGTTCATTTCTAACGGTGATGGGAGGGCATTGTAGCTTGAGCTGCCGTCCACTGCAACAGTGATGTCAAATGTGGCTCAGAGAAAAAAATATTTAAAGAATAAAATTTGGTAAAACCGAACTGCCCGATCTTGATTATGCTGACGACATGGTGTTGTTCGACAATTTCCAGGCAGCAGACAATGCTAGAAGCCATTTCGCGCTCTGCCAACTATTTCGGAATACGCTTTGCAACTGTAAAATGCTTCTGCAAGATTGGTGTGACTATGTAGACTCAGTTTTGGATAGCGAAGTTGCGGAGCTCGTTCACCAGTTTTTGTACCTAGGATGGTGCATCAGCGGAGGTATAGGGAGTGAAGTAGAAGCGTGTATGTCTGAGGTTAGGATGATATTCGTTAAACTAGGACGCCTGTGGCGACAGAGAGGCATTTATTTGCAGCTTAAGTTTTGCGTATATAAAGCGACAGTGATGGGCTGTACTACCTTACGGTGAGCCGTTTCCAGGTATTTGGCGACCGATGTTTACGTTCGATCGCTGGTGTCGGGTGGCACCAGCGAGTAAGCAACGAGGAGGTTAGGAAGCTGGTATGTGGTAGTGATTGTTAAACGAGTTCTTTTGTTCGATCGTAACATTTGCGCTGTCTTGCGTGATTAGGCCATGTATTGAGGATGCCTGCCACACCGAGCACTCTGCCGACGCTGCGGCCGACTGGTGCAAGATACGATGCAATGTTGACCTGGCGTAGAGAAATGGAGTCGTTCACGAAAGAGTTGGCCCTTGGGGTTCGTCTCCCGTCTCGGGGCCGTGACGAATCAGAGTCGGTGGCTTGAGACGTTAGGTCAGATGGCGGCTAATTGATCTCAGTGGCGTAAACGTTGTAAATATTCGTCCGAGTTGTCTGTGAGGTGAGTGCATTTAGTGATGCTGGAAGAAGGGGGTTCGAACAGATACCCTCAAACAAACAGCACTCCGATCGCTCAACGGTTGACCGTGACCGCCGGCGTATTGTCCAATACTTTCGAAAAACATCCGATGTCTCGCAAAAGCCCGATATCGCTCGAGTACATCCACTGTGCGCAGCAGTGCTCAGAATGAGGCATCAGTGTCTTATTCACTGCGCCCTCGGGCTAGGCAAGCCCCTCACTGCCAAGTGAGTCAGACTATTGAGTCATTGGCTCCGGGTGGGGTCCCCCAAGAA
>LUCH01000757.1:24648-50859 GCA_013368495.1 Paragonimus heterotremus
TTTTGGAGCAACCACCTGGACTCGGATCATGCTGTTGTGCGTGCCCGTTTTGTTTTATCATTTGCCCAGAGGACATACGCTCGTAAATGCAAGGTGCTTAATTGACATTCGATTGATGAGGATGTAAAGAACGCTTACCAAAAGGTGTTGGTGAACAAGCTGCCCTGTACAAAGGTATGAGCACAAATAATCAGTTCAAAACTCAGTTGCTGAATAGCTTTTTATGGGCGCCCCCGACCTAAGCGGTACAGGAGCACCAAGGGGATGTGGCACGCGCACGAAAAAGTGTATTGTCAAGTCGAATCAATTTAAACAAGTGTTCTTTCTGTACAAGGACTACCGTTATAGACTCTACGTAACATTAAAGCGAAGTATGAGAATGTGTACAATACCCTTTAGAACTCTCTCCCTAGAACATTTGAAGGATAAAACCATTTGATAAAAATGAAATGTTAAGCACAATACTCTTTGAAAACTGTTGGTCGTCTGACCATTCGGCCTGAGCCAGTTCGGGGAAGACCAACAGGTATTTTCGGGTTTGACTGAGGAGGTACGAGCTGTTCGTTACGCATGAGCCGCGTGGATTGTGATTCAATAGGGGTAGGATCGACCTCAAAAGCAGTGGGAGGATCTATGTGGGGCTCGATGTGAACAACTTTAAGTCTGTCAATGTTCACTGTGTCGTGGGATCCATTGCAATCGATCAAAGAGGACTTGGGGAATCGCTTAATCACACGGAATGGTCCGGAGTATGGTTTTTGGAGAGGGACTTTAACAGTGTCGACACGAACGAGAACAAAATCATAAAAGTCCATATTGGATTGCTTTTGTTTCTGTTTAGTGTTTAACCTGGTGGGCTGTGGCCGGATTTTCGTCACGGATGAATTCAACTGTTGCACGAAGTTGGTAGTGTCAAAATTAGTTTGGCCGACTTTCAACTTGTAGAACAGTTCCTCAAGGAGGCGAAGTGTCGTACTGTAAACCAATCTGTGACCGTGCAATCAATATCTTCCGCAACAGTCGATAAAATTCCAAGCATGGCAAGGGGTGTAGTCACTCCAACGCTCAAGGTCTAGTTTGGCTTTTAAGACGGCCTTTAGTTGACGATAGAAGCGTTCGACCGGACCATTTGCCGCCCGATGGTATGCAGCAGTTTTGATGTAGTCGACTCTAAGTAACTGGTTGGAGTATCTAAACAGCAATGATTGGAATTGTGTGCCTCTACCAATGGTTACAGTCGTTGGAAGATCTTAGTTTAAGACCCACCCGTTTATGAAAACTCGTGCAACTGTTCCGGTATTCCTGTTAGGGAGAGGTATTGCCACTGGCCTTATGGTGAAACGGTCAACACACGTTAAGACATACCGATGATCTTTAAAATACGGTAACGGCCAGTATATGTCAACATGGACATGACTGAAACGTGCGTCGGGGTTAGCGAATGTGCTGGGGGCCGTGATGGTATGCCGACTGACTTCGCTGCGTTGACAAAGCAAGTTCTCGGTCATTTTCGTATGTCCCTATGCATGTTCAGCCATACAAATCGGTCTGAAATCAGCTTGACGGTGGCAGGAATATTGGGATGAGGCATGCGGTGGGAACTGTTAGAAACAGAACGTCTGAAGTTTACTGGCACAAATGGACGAGGACTGACTGTCGTGGTATCCCATATGATCGTACCTTCACAGTTGGATATAGGCAACTTCCGAAGTTTGAGCGAAGAGAATGTGCGACACTGCTGCAACCCCGGATCGTTGTCTTGTTCTCGAGCTAATTCCTTCAAGTCGACGGTATCAGTTCGGTGTAGGCCACTTAAGGTACCCCTGGATAAGGCGACGGCGTATTTATCTCCCGCGAAGTACTGTCCGTTGTGAACTGGGGGATGTAGTCCAACTGTCGAATTTCTTTCGGAGAGTAACGGTCAGACTTGGCACCGAAAAAATAAATAAGGGTTTTGTGTTCGGTTAGAGCAGTGAAACACCTACCTTCTAACACGTGACGAAAGTGTTTAATGACGAGAAAGATAGCCAGCAACTCGCGACCGAAGGTACCATAGAGCGTTTGCGCTTGTTGAAGCTTGGGGGAGAAAAACGATAAAGACTGGACTTGGCCGCTTACAATCTGCTGCAGAACCGCGCCGACAGCTGACTGGGATGCATTGGTCTGTAAAATGAGACTCGACTCTTCATTTACACGCATTTGTTCCGGGGTTGTCACTTACGATAACGCCTCTTTGATTGCAGTAAGTGCAGTGTTAGTTAGAGGCGATAAAACAAAATGTTTAGGGTTATCCTTTGGCAAATCTGTAGAAGGTTTTGACAACTCCGAACAGTGTGGGATAGTACGACAGTAGTAATCAGCAATACCTCAAAACCAACGTAGGCATTTTTGGGATTGTGGTAGTGGATAATCTTTAAGAGTAGCAATTTTCTCTGGTGGGGGTTTAATACAGTCACGTGTGATTCGGTGCCCCCAAAAATCCATGGAGTCTACCCCAAAAACACTTCATCGAGTTTAGGGTTATACCATACTGATTGAGGCGTTCAAGAACTGCACGGAGCTGTGACGCGTTGATGTGCTGGCTACGAGAATGTTGTTAGTGTAGATAAACAAACTGTAGACTACATAGGACCTGGTCCATGAACCTCTGGAAGGTCTGAGTCTCACTTCGCAAACCAAATGGTTTGCGGACAAATTCATACAGTCCAAATGGGGTGGTGGTTACCGACTTCGCTATGTCTTCTGGGGTTACTGGGATCTGGTGATATGCCCGAACCAAATCAAGCTTTGAGAAAATGCTCACACGGCGCAGACCGATAGAAAATTTGTGAGTGTGAGGAATTGGATACCTGCCAGGGACGGTAGTATTGTTTAAAGCACGATAATCACCACACGGACGCCGGTCGACGAGTGAGGTTTTAGGTACAATATCCAGGAGTGAGGCCCAAGGATCACTAGAGGGCTGAATGCTACCAAGTTGTGGAGGGTTCCCGAATTCAACTTTGGCGATTTTGAGTTTCTCTGGTGATAACCGACGGGAGTGAGCGACGGTAGTTGGTCCTTTGGTGGTAATGTGGTGGGAAACGTCGTGTTTTATTTACAACGTTGAGCCTGACGGATTGATAGGGCGTGGTGACTGTCGAAACGGAGTTGACGAACGTAATCCCATTGAATTAATCAGTGTGGCCTTTCTGTTCTCGTCCAACAGTTTCCGAGTCCTTACGTCCATCGCGAGTCCAAAGGAGGTGAGGAAATCTACGACAATAATTGGTTGCTGTACACGTGCAACCGTAAAGGTCTGCTGAAATTGCCGACATAGACAAAGGTCGAGACTTGTTAAGAAGCGCATCTGCTGAAGAAACAACCAGGACTCATCACGCGATATCAATCGGCCGGCCCAGTTCGGATGGCATAGTCGTGGATGGTGGTATGGTTCCACTCAGCCAGTCAGATTGCAGGTGTGAGATCGAACGCCTGTGTACTATCTGGGTTATGTTTTCTCGTGTAGCTTTCCGATGTCTCGTAACGTAATATGCTTTGACACCCTGGCTGCCATATATGACTGTTTCATTTGATTCGCTCTGTGTCTGACTGTCATGTATTGTAATCATTTCATTGTACAAATTTCGAGCTTCTGTGGCTTAACGTTGACTCGTCCTGCCAACAAACGGTGTTGCCGCGTCTCTTTCTCGATTTTGGTCAGGTGATTAAGCGCGTAACCAAGGCGATGATCCAATAAGAGTGAGTATTTTCTCTCCGTAGGTCTGTATGGCCGTGCGGTTAGCGGTCTTTAGGGTCTAAGATACCTGTTTGAGGTTATGTTTGTCACCAGTGGGTGGATTAACACCAACCACAGTGCCCGTATCAGTGAGAAGCTTGGGGAAAGTTGAACGGCCGAATACATAAAGTAGGCAACAGTAGTACTTGTAATAGCAAATACTTCTACGAACTGTCATGTGCACGACCTACTTCGTGGGCGGGACTTTGAGCACACTGGTGGTCGTTTGTTTGCCAGCAGTTTTGTTAAAGTGGATGGCTGTAAGGACTTTTGTGAAAACCACTCTTTCAGGTTTCAGACGTCCTGTTTGAGATGTCACAACTGCGAGACACTTGCAACTAGGCCGCTTTTTAAGGGGCGCAACTGTGATGTACCTGGTCAACCAACTTTACTAGTTTAGTCAACGATGTGTCCTTCACCGAAACAACCAATGTGTGGCAGAGCACGCGTGGAAGGTTCTGAAGCCACAACTCGCGAAACGCCGGTTCGTTGACAGTCTACTTGTTTGATAACTGCGTAATGTGACGAAACAACTGTGAGAGTGTGCGATCCACCAATTCAACGTCGGCAAGAAGCTTGCGGAAATTGTCCTCGTCAGACGCTGCCATCTTGTTACTAATAGCCGATTTTATGACATTGTAAAGGTTCTCAGCCGAGTGTTCATAAGTTACATCCATAACTCTCGGTGACTGGTTATTTTATAGCCTCTGGGGCCTCATTTTTAGGGTGTTAATTACCCTTGATAAGCACCAATCACGAGGTGTACCCAAGCTTCTCAAACGTCTGAAAGCAATTTGTTAGCCCTCATTCACTTTTGTCTCTACCACTGTGGAAGAAATCAAAAACGATGAGAACTAGACCTGAAGCTGTGTTACGCTTTATCAGGTTAGCCAGCGTGGTTATTTCTGCACGAAGACCAGTCTAAAACGTAGCAACCGACCATTTTCGTTTCATCATCTACATGTTACGGTTAGTGCCCTCTGAAATGCTCCTCCCCTGCCAAGTCAGCTAGATAGATTGGCGACGCGTGAATCATCTGTTTCGCATGTGGTATTACCTTCACCGACTCGACGGTCAGTAGATCTATTAGTCGGGAAGAAAACTATTTGTGGCGTACGTCGCTACGTGCCGAAAAAATCAGAGCAGCAGTGGTCTGAGTGGGGTCAAACAACCCCAATTTATTGGCGAAAAATCTTCCTATTGATAGCCGGCAGCACTCATGTTAACGATTACCATTAAACGGCAAGCATTTTGAATACTGGTTGGCCCTTTTGTTATTGCGATCCGAAACCCTAGATTAAGCAGTCCGATTGTTTCAATCCGACGCGTATTCAAACTAATTGTTGTAATCACCATTCCATACGAATGAATTCGGCGTAGCAGCTGATTGCCGTTTTTGACTGCTTTGCATCAATCAGTCACACTTCCGCTCGAACCGGCTTTTGCTTGAGCTCTGAGCGGCTCAGCGTTCACCAATCAGAAAACCGTTCCAGTCCAATCTCATTACATTCCTCTCTTATTGTTAAGCTTGCCCACTTCTCGTCCTTCAGGAGTGATACTGTGTGCCTCCCTTTCCGGCTACATCCGTCCTCCCAAATATGCACAATTTCTTATTGCTTCATCTATCTAAACATCGTGTTTCGATCTTTAGTCACACTGCGTGCCCACTGCCTCTGGTTCATTACCAGAAAAGCAACATACTTGGTGTGTCATGGGAAACGAGCTGAGCACGCAACATGTTTACAACTGCAATTCTGGTGCTACTGCTTAGTCAACCGATTTCAAAACAATCCGAGAAGTAGTCCATCGTAACCTGGCGCCATTTATCGTTGTGTGCAGATTTCCTATCACGACTAGTTGCTAGGGCCTCTCTGGGGGTTTTCTCAATGGCATCGTTTTCTTCATGTGTTTATTCGTATCTTCTGCAAATTTTGCACTCCGCTATGTAACTTTTCTAATGTTACTGATCATGTCTTGCCAATAGTAAAATTCCTTTGCTCTCAGAGTTCAGCCATCCACCTTAGCGTGTGCTAAATATCCTCTTTCAATGAACAACTGCCGTAGATCCTTTGGGAAAACTATTCGTTGTCCTTTGAATGTTATTCCCACTTCATGAACAAACTGATCAGGGTTCTTGAATTGTATTGTGAGTGATTCACACAGACTTTTATTTTACGGCCACCTATGTGATTCTCCACGACCTAACTTTTTAAGGACATGTTCATTTTCATTCACGTCCTGTGGCTGTACTTTTCTGTCAATCGATACCACCCTGCAGTCCGCTGTGGTAGTGGTCCGGAACCCACATCCATCCGTCGCATCACCGGGTACATAGTCGCGAGAAAAGTTATCCGCAGTGTGTAGTTAATCTCCGGGCTGGTAGACTAGCTCATAATCGTACTTTTGTATCCTGACGAGCATCCCTTATAGACGTCAGGTTACAGCATAATGACTTCTTTACTATTGTTATCAGAGATTTGTGGTCAGTCTGTACCACTGTTTTTTCCGAATGTGTGCTGAAACGTTCTAGTGCAAAAACCAATGCTAACATCCCCTTTGTGATCTACGCATAGTTCTGAACCTCAGTCGTGACTTCTATTTCTGTTGTCTGTCAATTTCCCTTGTTGTCATAACGTCAACTGTGGTGTCGAAAAGACGTCCGGTTGTCGCTTAAAGGAAGGATAAATAATGCCTATGTGTGTTCCATTTTGCTTTATGATTCGGAAACATGGCCTGTGCACAAAGAAGATACCAACAGACTTGCTGTGTTTGACCATCGTTGTCTCCGCCAATTGGCCAATATCAAGTGGACTGATTGCGTGAGCAATGTGGCCGTTCGCCGGCGCGTGTTCCGGAACGTTCGGGATGCGCGATCATATGGTCAACTAATCAGAGTACACAGCTTGCAATGGTTAGGTCACGTACTGCGCATGTCATCTGATCGTTTACTGTACCGGGCATTATATGCTGAGGCCGCCGACAGTTGGGTAAAACCGCGTGGTGGTCAAGTAACAACGTGGTCACGAAATATGAAGACCCTGACTGCTGCATTGAGCAGAGTGGGTTGCTGTCGCCTGCCTGGATGGGGTCCTCGTGATCACTCAAACCGCACGTTAGAGACGTTATCCGAGATGGCGGTGTGTCGCAGTCAATGGCATACCTGTATCCATACCATTTCTAGTTCTTCCGCTCAGTCTTCTTTTAATAATGTCCAGCCCTCTTAGTAACGTTTTTTTTCTAGGATATTCCACGTCACTGTTGAGGCGAGTGGCGGCCCGAGCCACAGTACCTTTTGGTCAGGCTCATGGCTGTTATGATGATAATGATGTCATAACGTTATTCCAGGCCCGGACTAGCTACTTTCACATTGGACTACTGAAGAAAGCTCAGAACTGTAATATACTAGTAACGGAGCTATCGGAAGTAAACATTTTTTCTCGTTAAACATTGACTGTTGGGCGTCGTCCCACATCCGCATGACTCCCTTGTGTAGTTTGCCGAACTGTACGCAAAATATCAGCAAGTTTTTATATGGATCAACTCAGGAAATCGGTTATGCCATATAGACTCGAGAGTGATTTTACATCTTCAGGGGCCAGTATATTCCGGATCGTCTTCACCTTGTCTAGCTCAGACTTGAGTCTCAGCTATGAGTGGTTGGCCATAAAACGCCACTTCTGTTGCCCGAGAAATTGTATTTAATGCTAGTGTTATTCCTTGACACGCATCACCATGGGCACGTTCCATGACCGTGAAACTGCTTCGGTCCAGACTCATTACACTATTCTGTTGTACCCCGATTCAGAGACTTATTCCATCTTCCGACTAAATGTTACTCTTAGTCTGTGTGCAGTCTTCTGTTTTGTTTGCGTTTGTAGTTTTTACGGTCGTTGTCGTATTCACATCCTATAAGACTTGAGCAACGCTTGTTCTATGGTTTCATGGACCGTGGTAGAAAACCACTTCTGTCGCAACCGCACATCTTCAGTGCAGGTTTTCTTAGCTGCTGTGATTTTTTCTTAGTGTCCATTATGTTTATTCATCTAACTTGCTTCAGGATAGTTTGTTCCTTAGTGTCACATGATAGGCGTTCTTTACACGATGTTCGCTAGGACAGTAGTTCATTCTTTCACATGCGTACGACTTCCAAAAAATGGTAGAGTGAAACAGGCACGTTCAGTGTCATTATTCAGTATAGCTGGTAGCCTATATAGCGGCAGTCTATAACATTGTCGCCACCGGTAACTGACTGCTATGTGGTCAAGCTTCGTCCATGGTTACGACCCACGGAACGGTCTGCACGTACCTATGCTGAAGTGTGATATTCAAACTGTAAAGACTGTGACGCATTTATTTGAGGTAGTCTTTCACCACTGTCGGCTCATTGTATTCGGAACCCAGACATACTACCCAACCGCGTCTGTTGTAGTATACGATGATCAGGTTGAATATTCGACTTGTTTGACAGTACGGTATATGACTGCTTGGTCTGTTTTGGAGGGTCAACCAGGACATGAAACATTCTTTGTTGCATCTGTGCAACTGTTCATTGGGACACGTCGAGATAATGAGCAGACAGCATTTTTGTTAATTGCGGCAACAGAGTTTGACCGATGTATGTTGGGGAAGAATCCAATTCCTCGAAAATGCCATTTTATTTGCCTTTGGAAAGGCCTAACCCATTACTGTTTGAAATGACATTCACAGTTGCCATAGTCATCTACTTCTATGGTCTTCAAGGGCGTCCATAACCTTCGTGCCAACCTTTTTATCATCCCGACTACGCGCCTACACTGTACTGTCTGGACTTTTATCAGGTCCATTCCTTTTTTTACTTTGCTTTGTTGCTAGTCCCAAACCCCATAAATATGAACGGGTTTGTGACTGTGTTGTCTCCGGACTGAGTGACGTCAAAGAGGTCTCTGTCCAGAGGCGAGTCTGTTTTCTGTGTTCAAGCGTTAGCCTTGGGTGGTTGTGTTGGCCGGGGAATTACGAATTAGTCGTGTATGCCCTCCATAGCCCGTTGTTCATCACCGTTGACTGTCGTTCCGATATAGGCCGTTCCATTAATCGTTACTCTGTTGTCTGTTAACGCGCTCGTAGGTCGTAGATCAAATTACAAAAATGTACTAGAGCTGACAGCGCACGCACGACTGTTCACTTGGACCCAGTCTAGAAAACGTTGCTCTGTTGTGGAACTCAATGAGGTCATCACTCTTGCTAGATTACCTTGTTCATCTTCAGCATCACCAGAACCCTCGACGTCGATTGGTCGTGATTTTAGTTTCGCATCTCCGAGCTTCAATGTACATTAAACACCATACTCAAGAGGAAACTTGCTAGCCTACTTGCCAAGATGTGTGGACATTAAATATGCAGTTATTTGCCAGTTACCTTGTCTTTAGAGGACAATTATCATCGGAAGGCACATGAATAACTGAAAACCTGGACTGAAATCAAATGAGGTAACGGTTATGATTGAATAATACCACCGTGGAGAAGAACAGTACCTTCTTGTACTTCTCGGTCTTTATGCCGCCAAATGAAGTTGATTAGAGAGTCTTGAGTTTCAGACTCAAAAGTTTGACTTACGAGACAATCTGAAGTAAGGTTTTCTTTTAGCACCCTACCCTGGGCCGTTGATTCAAAAGTCTGACTCAATTAGCATTGATAGGCTTGCTTTCTTTGAGGACGCAGTGATTAAACCACTGACGTTGGACTATTTACCGTTGCGCGTGGTAGATTTATTCAAAGCTACTTGGAGGTTTTCTACCGCACTGGATAGTATGCTGATTGTGACAGTCAGCCGCTGAGCGGTTGAAATGCTTCCTTCTTGAAGGCAAATTTTCTGCTTCCTTACTTCCTTAGTCAGAGAACAGCGTTGTTACAGTGGAAGAGCGATCAGCTTCTACTTCATGCTTGTTTGTGAGTTTGTTGGACTAATACAACCGAATTGGTTGAGTTAACGCCGTGGTTCACAGTAACAAATTGGTCATTTAGTACTAACATAATTGCAACCCAGTGAAATGACTAATATGAACATTTGTTCATCCATCGAGCGGGTTTTATTTCTACTGTAAATTGAGTAGCGTGGTAACAACTTTGCGCGTTTACTTTTATACTTACGCTCTACATGCACATCTGGAATGTTTCTTATTCACATCTGTTATTATCTACTTCAGCTCTCACACTCGCATTGTGAAATGAATAAAGCCTGAGTTTCTGGCCTCTCGCTGTTCTGCTCTCGACACCTGCTAACGACTCGTTAATGTCGTCTGACTGATGGTAACAATTCATCTCACAAGCAATCCCATCAGTGGATCGTCTTGTTCGCCCCGAGTGCTTTGAGGTCGAACCTAGTATGACAGACTCCTCAAAACAATGGAATTATTAGCATTGTACAGTTTCCAGCTTTCTGTCAACTATTGAGCACCGCCAGCCTAACAAACTAGATACACTCATCAGTTTCATCTTGCCATTGGTCTTTCAGCTTATCTCGGAATGCGGATCGTTTGAAGAGATCATATTCACTCTCCGAAGCGTTTAAGGTTAGCCTCAAAATGAAATTTTCGCCCCACACCTGCTAGCTAACGTCAATCACTTACTCAATTCGCACACATAAGTCGCTCGTCGAAGGATGTATTTTTAAGGTTAATGCTACTGAATAAAATCGTGGTGATGCCATTGGAAACGCTTTTAGTTGTGGAATTCTATTTACTCAGATGAGGTAAAGAATTCTAGAGCAAAAGTCAGCAGGTCTTTAAACTATCTTCAATCAAACCAGTTCATTAGAAGAGGTTGAGAAACAATCTCTGTATTATTGTACTAAATCGAATCCATCGAATTCGGTACATATCGTTGTGACATACACGAAAAACATCCCAAACTCAGAAAAAAACCAATAAGACGGTCGTTGCCATATCCGTGATCAGGTTTCTTTTTTGTGGATGTGATAAACATCCATGTCACCAATGTCCTGTTAGAAGTACAACGTTCTCCAGGTGTTGCAAAAAGGCCCATTTGCAGAATGTTCGTTTATCGGCTTGTCCTAAGAAGTCTGTTGCCTCTTGTGTATGCCGCCCAATTTCTACCGCTGCGACGGCCACAGCTCCCTCATGCCTGTCTGGATCCGTTTTTCTGCTGAAAACCATTGGAAGTGACTACGTGGCCTTGCTAGACACTGGAAGTTTGGAAACCTGTGTCTATGCTGACGCTGCCAGAACAAATAAATGGAAGATGTATACAACTCGTTCCCGATTAACGACGATTTCAATTCCCTATCCAATGGTACTCAAGGACATCGCTTCGTCTCAGTTACCTATTGAGAATTAGAGCATCATCACATCAAACTCTCAATACCCTCCTTTTTTTGGGACATGCCCTCCCTGGGCTCCATAAAGAGCTCAACATACCGTTCAAAAGTACGGAGCCGTCAATCGTCTTATCTACTCTGCCACCGGCACGGCTTGAATTACCGTCACCTCTCCATACACTTTCGGGAGACTGCAAATCTATTGCGACTAAATCTGCACGAGAAGTTCATAAACGAGGAAATACGTCGATTCTTTCGTGATGAGATAACCGAGCTATCAGATCTGTCATGGTGCGCTCCAGTTTTACTTGTTTCCAACGACGGATATAAAAGGTGGATGGTTGTGGGCTACAGTCAAACTGTAAGTAGGTTCATTCTTCTTGATACTTATGCTTTTCTCAAAATAGATAAACTGAGAAAGCAGATTTGAAGAGCTCGTATTCTCAGATCCTTACGGAAGAATGTGGAAAATTCCTCAAAGCTTTTAAAACTTGCGGTCGCCTTCACCAAATCTGTCGCATACTTTCCGGTGTAACGAACGGAGTAGTCTGCTTTCAGAGACCTATCGACCACCTCTTTGTCATGGAGAACCTTGAAGATACTTTTGTTTACGTAAGCAAGATGTGGTAGGAGCCTGACCAAACATGACTGTAATCTCAAACGTTTCTTAAACGTGACTGATAAGTACGGGCTCATTTTCAGTTAGGCTAGAAGTTTCGCTACGTCAAAGGAGATACAATTACTCGATTTTCGAGTATCGAAAACCAGGAAGAGAATTCAACCGCAGACGTGCTCTCTCGCAGTTGCTATGAAACCTTGCTCGCAACTCACTTAAAAGAAATTCATAAACCTTTGTAATCCTGGGGTCTTCCGCAGGGTACATTTTATTCGTCTCGCGAATTTAGTCTTTTCCGTTGAAAAAGTGTAGAGTGTAACCTCAAGGTACCAAGTTTGTTGAAACTGAAACCGCGATGTTTCTCGGATTTTGATGTCAAATTAAGTAGGGCTACTCATCCTTTTGAGCGTTTGAACATTGATTTCAAATGGTCCCTACCTTTCACAACAATGAATAAATACCTACTCATCTTGATTGATGAACACTTACGTTTTCATCTTGCATTCACTAGTCGAGATCTGTGCGCTTAAACAGTGATCTAATGTAGATGCCAGCTGTTTATTATATTCGGTATGTTTGCATACATCCACTCAGATCGATGTTCCGTGAACTACAGTCTTTCCTTCACGAAAAGAGGATCACAACCAGTAGAATGGCTCCGTACAACCCCCAGGGCAACGGATAGGCTAAACGCCTCAGTGGAACACCGTGAAGCACAGTTGAACTTGTTAGGAAACCAAAGAGGCTTTAGATGCTGGCTTGCTAATTACAATGCGTTGTAAATAGTGTCGGTAAGACCAAACATCTAAATAATATCAGAAGGATATTCAACAAAAGTATAATGTAAATAACGAACAAATATAACGAGTGCAGTTACTGCAAGGGTCCGGACAATATACAGGGATGTACTCCGTAGATGTGTTATGGGAATGTTGGGTGGAATCCTATAGATGTCAACGTAAGGATCCATAAGATTGAAACACTGTGTAGACCAAGGAGCACTGTAGCTGTGTTTTGTTCACCGGCGCGCGAGAGACCAGACGAGTTATGTTCACACGTGTGCACGGTCTCGTTGTCTTCTCAACTCCGTTGGGGACACTGGGTTTAATTGAGTGTCGTAGGCTAATGTCCGAAATAAGGTTACTTGTGTATGTTGCTGTGTTTTCGTGTGGACTACTACTACCTTGGTGTTTTGGTCGGGCTTGTGTGCTGTTTTGATCCAGAGGGCTGACTGCGACCTTGGTTGTTGCAGGTTCAACCACGTCAGATTAGTCAAAGGGGAACAGCCGGACAAGAGCAGATGCGTTCGTTGTGTATGGTGTCAGCATGATGTGGTTTGCTTCGGTTCGTTATTTTCTTTATTGCCTGATCTGATTCTCCTTATGTGTCAGTGGTTGGTCTGTGCAGTATTGTCTCCGTGTGTATGTGCCGAATGTCTTGGGTTGTGACTGAACCTGCAACGACCGAGGTCGCAGTCAACACAGCCCTCCCGATCAAAACAGCACACCCTGTCAGATTGGCCAAAGAGGAGTAGCCAGACAAAAAGCGTCCGTTGTGAGGTGTTCGCTGTGTATGGTGTCAGTCTATTGTGTTTCGGTTTGGTTCGTTATTTTCTTTTTTGCCTGATCTGATTCTCTTTATGTGATTGGTTTGTCTGTGCAGTACGTGTGGTTGGTTTGTCTGTGCAGTATTATCTCTATGTGAATGTACCGAATGTCTTGGGTTGTGACTGTCGAGCCTGTCCTTTATGGTTGATGCTGATGCGTGTGTGTCACCTGGTCTTGCGGTACAGGCTTTTGAGCCAAAAGCTGTGGCTCTCCTGTGTAGGTCTGGGCGTCCTGGCAGTATTCTAAGCCCATAAAAACCATGACTTTACAACAGAAACCAAATACCATACTGAATCGGCCGTCGCGCAAGATGAACCGGGTCGCCCTATCTGCTGCAAATGGCAGGGTGGATAGGCGAAAATATGCTACTGCCAATCACTCACCCTCATACTGTCCCCCCAATGTTAATCCCCGAGCAGATAATGCTCACTGAAGTTTCAGTAACCCGAAGAGCAACCTGAAACAGACTCAGGGACGCAAGACGCTCTGTGTTGGAGCATGGAATGTGCGCATTCTGCTGGATCGATGCAGCTCCAAAGGACGGCTAGAACAGCGCATTGAACTGATCGTGATGAAACCTCATCGCTATGGTATCGACGTAGCAGCCTTGAGCGAGACGAGGCTTGCGGACCAAGGTAAGTTACGGGAAGCAGGTGCCGGGTACACCTTCTACTGGATAGGTTACCTGACAGACGGTGCTCGAGAGCATGGTTTTTGTTTTGCGGTCGCTGATGTAGCGACCCTATTCGTTATTGTCAATTATGTTAGAGCTACGAGTGCCATTTGTACTCTTTCTGTTTCCTACTTTTGTATGTACTTAAACATTTGTTTGAACGAGGAGAGATACCGACAAGTCCCCCGTGCATTCGAACGTACGAACCCGCTGCGTGCACGCTTGTCGCTCCGCTCCGTTATCGCTTCGTATTCGTATCCGTTTATTCTCGCGTTGACTTCGCAAGTCAATAATATACTCTTTGTCTACTCGCTGTATTATTCTCAACCGGTTATCGTCGGTTCGCTCGATCCTACACCGATCGCATCGACGCCTTGATGATAAGCGAACCGCACGGCATCGACCCTCGAAAACTGTCCATAAGTCTGAGAGTTGATCGAGGTAAGTGTGCCACATTTATAAGTGTTTATGGTCCAACTGTGTCACACTGATGATACAAAGGGTCAATTCTATGATTAACTGTCCGCCACAATCCGGTTGGCGCCAGTGGCTGATCGATTGTTTGTTCTGGGTGACTTGAACGCTCGAGTCGGGCGCGACTCGGTAGCTTGGCCAGGAGTCCTCGGACTCTACGGCATTGATTCACTTAGTGAGAACGGTGATCGTCTGCTTCACCTGTGTGCTACTCACGAGCTGGCTATCACGAACATCCGATTTTAGCAGAATGCAGGCGACATCACGACATGGGCCCACCCACGAAGCGGCCATCACCACTTGTTTGACTACATGATTGTGCGACAGCCAGACGTTCGTGAAATGCGTATGACGCGAGTAATGCGCGGCGCTGAATGTAGAACCGTTCATTGACTGGTCGGGACAAAATTAGTTATCCATGTATGCAAGTCTGTCTATTGTAGATTTTCCGGACAACGACAGGAGTTGGATATTAAACGGCTGGAGAACTGCGGGACGAAGACTGCTTCTCAATGTGCAGTTGCCGCTCGTCTGCACGATGCTCGTGTATCCACTCCCTCTGAGGGTATGTGGTAGTTCAACAAGGAAGGGATCACAAGGATAGCCATTGAGACGATTGGTATCAAACGCCAGAAACGTTCGGACTGGTTCGACGACAACAACGCGGTTATCGCCGAACGGGTGCGAGAGAAGAATACCGAGTTTGCTGCCTCCACAGTGGACCCGGATAATGAAACGAGGAAGGCGACGTTCCGAAGTATCTGCCGTCAACTGGCCGAGCGTGTTCGCGGAATCAAAAACAACTGGTGGATGAAGCAGGGTGAACAGATGCAGGGCTTCGCAGATCGTCGGCAGCATAAGGAGTTCTACGATTCGCTCAAAGCGATATTCGGCCCATCTATCCAGTCTACTAAAGCACTGGTAGATCTGGACACCGGCCGTTTGTGCACCCAGCCAGAGGACATCATGAGAGTCTGGCGCAAATACTTTGGAAGCCTACTAAATCGTCCTGCTACCATTGATTGGGTGACCGTGAACAGCCTGCCGCAACAGGCCATCAAGCCTTCACTTGTTCTTGCTTCTGATTTACTAGAATTGAAGATAGCGACTGGGCAACTTCGCAACGGCAAGGCTGCAGACAAAGGTGGATTGCCAGGCGAAATTCTGAAGAATGACGGGCCGGCGATGGAACGTGCACTGCTCCAGCCGGTTCACTCCAACTGGGAACAGGAGTTGATGCCACAGGATTTCAAAGATGCTGTGATAGTACCTTTGTTTAATGCTAAGGGTAACAAGCAATGCCTCGACAGTTATCGGGGCATCAGTCTGTTGAGCTGGGCAGGCAAGGTGCATGCAAGAATCCTTTTGAACCGGCTGTATACGGACGTCTTAGAGGTCAATGTTTCTGAGGAGCAATGTGGACTCCGGGCGAATCGGAGTACGAGCGACCTGATGTTCGTTGCTGGACACATTCAGCGTAAATTGTGAGGAACGGAACTTACCCCTGTATGTTCTCTTCGTGGATTTCACCAAGGCCATCAGTTTCGTGAACTGTGGGGCGCTGTGGACAGTGTTTGATAGGTTTAAATGTCCAGGTTAGTTTGTCAATTTGATTAGATTGTTGCATGTGGGCATGAGGATGAAGGTGCAATCATGTGGGTCTACCTCTGATGATTTTGACATTATCACTGGCATGAAGGAGAGTTGTGTCCCAGCTCCATCCCTATTTAGTTTAGATTTGACTGCCATGCTAACGGTTGCTTTTCAAGATTCTGGGGAAGACGGCGTTGAGGTAGAGTACCGGACGGATGGGTGTCTACTGAATATTCGACTTTTCGGCGTCCCAACCCGGTTACATAGCTCACTGGTGCACATGCTTCTGTTCGCAGATGACAGCGCGCTGTTCGCACAAAGCTAGGACGAACTACAGCGAATGATTACGGCTTTCGCGACCGCGGCATCCAAATTTGGACTGGATATCAACACAGGTAAGACATTTTCTTTCTTTCAGCCTCCCCCGGACGCAGGTGCTATCTGTGCACCTTCACACCAAATTTGCATCAAAGGAGACGTTGTCGACAGCTGCACAGATTTTTGCTACTTGGGCAGCAATCTGTCTATCGATCTGTCCGTGGACCGCGAGTTGAGAGCTCGTGTGACAAAGGCTAGCACTGCTCTCGGATGCCTTGAAAGACGTGTTTAGAAGAAACACAGCCTGAAGCCGAGCACTATGCTCTCTGTCTACCGCCCAATGATGTTGTCTCTACTGTTGTAGCGCAATGAAACGTGGACATTGTATCAGTTGAACATCCGCTATCTAAGCCGCTTACATTTGCAACGCCAGGACGCATCTTTTGGGTATTCGGTGGTCGGACATGATTCCGAACACTGAGATACTGCGGCGAGCGGACATGAACGGGATGGAAGCCTTGTTGATGTTGAATCAGCTTCGTTGGCTGGGTCACGTCCCTCGAATGGGCGATGACCGTATCTCGAAACAGGTGCCGTATTTACAACTGGGATCAGGTAAGCGAAATCCTGGTGGTCAAAAACTGAGATAACAGGATGCTGTTCAGGTAAGTTTTTCACGTTGTAAAATCAATTGTAGATGTTTACTAGACTTAGCGTTGAACGGGGCGGCCTAGAGGATTACGATTCGGACGGGCCTTCGCGAGTTCAGCGATCAGTGATTGTGCGACCGAGAACGAAAGCGCGCGGTATGCGAGGGAACCATTGGTGTCATAGGTCGCGGTGACATGACTACATGGCGTTGCGATGTGTGCGGCCGCGAATGCGCTGGCCGCTTTGGATTAATAGGTCACTAGCGTACTCATAATGCACCGTCTGCAAAGGGACGACGTGTACGTTAGGCTAAGTTGGATCATATCAATATATTCATTCTATTGTTGCTAATGACTGCACTGACCAAGACCATGGTCGTTTGGCAACTAATCCGCTCCTCTTTTCAGAAATTTGGGTTTCTGTGGTCTTCTGCCCATTTTTTTCTTCAGCTTTGTTGGTGTATTTTATGAATGGTTTGCCTGTTTTTTCCGTAGTCCAAATTTGAATTTTGATTTTACCCTCATCTTCACTAGAATGCACTTGTATACCGAAATGCCTCTTGTGTTACATTTTACATATCTTTCTTCTCAGTTTGGATCTTCTCATTGCAGCCTCTCTGTTTATTTTCTGAGAGATAAGGGTTTCCTTTTCCTACTGGCCATTCGATTGGCTAACCAGTATTGGCCGGCTGGACACAAAGGCCTCACTCACACACCTACTGGTCTTATTCCTTCGGGTTTACACTGGATACGTGCTGTGTGGGTGGAACCGCAGGTGATGCAGCGCAAGCCACTTGAGGTGGTGGTTCGAAGCGCAGGCGTCGCTTGGCTTCGGTCACTATGGCAGGCTAATCCGTCTCGGATGCCGCCAACCATGTGCGGTGCACATGACTGACTGCATTGGTGTTGTCAAACTGTGAGTTGTTCGAAGTCACTGCGGGTGCATGCGCGTCAGGGTCGCTCAGCGGTGGATGTGTGGGCGTAACATTCTGGTCACATGCCACAGTAATTCGGTCCAAACATATGACCGATGGGTGGACATCCTCCTTGGTGCTTTACATTCGATCCGCTTTACTTTGTGTTTATCTATGAACGAGACTCCTCATGAATGTCTGTTCAGCTACAATCATAAGTAAATTTCTGGTGTCGTACACCCTAGGTGGTTGTCCAGTCCTGGACTGGTTTTACTTAAAAAATATATTACGTCATCGAAGTACAAATCCTTAATAGAGGAAGTCGAATTGTTGCAGTGCAACCTTCAGTATTCATATATACGATTATCTAACGATAAGGAGAATACAGTACCGGTTTGACAGATTGCTTCAAAAGAAGGGCACACTGCCCATAATCTGCATGAGATTGAAAGTCGCGATATCCTAAACGTCAGCACCGGACATGAACCTGTCGCCCCAACTGGGGGGTTGCGAAGTGAAGAAGATTCACCTGCTCGAATCAGTCCGGATCAACGACGATCAGATCCAAAGCTTTGTGACTATTGTTTGACAACAGAAATTAGTTGACGGAGAAACCTAGAAAATTCGCAACGCATTTTCTTCCATGCACCATTATTTTTCGTTCTTTCTAGTTCGCATCCATCTAGGCAGATATCTCTCGTTTTTCGCTGATGGCGTCGAATGACGCGTTTCTCTTTATAACTACTCTCCACATGCACACTTACTGTGGCGTTTCTTATTCATATCCTTGTTATTCATTTCACCTCTCATACTAACATTGTAAGATTAACAACACCTGCTCTTTACACTTGCTGATGTCTCGCTAGTTTCGTCAGATTGTTCATAACATCGAGATTGTTGTGTTTCTCCAAACCGTTTGTTCTCCTGATTTTCGACGCGTTAGTTATGAGAGAGACAATTTGTATTTCTCAGTTTTCTTTACTTCAGATGGTCAAGACGTTTCTCTGGGTCGGATTCGATTGTCTTAGGTGACACTTTATCAGTCTACTGTTGACGATTCCGTTTCATTACTCCATCGCATGGAATTTATTTAGCAAGCGCAAACAATTAAAGTGAGTTGGTCAATAAGCGATCGACACCGGTGAAACAAATAGGACTGACAAGGCATTCGCGGAGGAACTGGCTTTTGACGGCTTGAATATTATGTCGATTAGTTGTAACAGTGAGAAGTTGCAAACGGTTGCAGGTGAACACGGTGTTATCTACAATATATCTGTACGGTGTATGACGGCCGATTCTATCCAAGATGGTCGCACGGCTTTTTTTATTTTAATTTATGAGCTTGATGATTCGCCTCAGCGCGCAGTGGTTTATTCAACATACAGCAGAAAGGGGCGAGAGATCAACATACGAATTGGGCGCATCTCACATTTGATCGTAACTTTGCATTTAATAGGATTTTATAGCCAGACCATTCTTTAAGGAAGTGCTGGAATGGGACTTCACTTTTCTATACTGCATACTATTGTGTCGACCGGCTTTTGAGTTGCGGTCCACTTAGTTTTAATAGCAGGTTGTTCACCATTACACCAATGACCTCGCATCAATCACGATTAGTCTATCCCAAGAACAGCAAGCGTTAATCGGCCAGTCATCAAATGAAAAGTTATTTGTGCTGTATATAACAAAGGTGTTTAGAATTTTTTTTGAAAGATACGCAAAAAATAATAATAAGAAAACAGATAAACAGTCGATCAGACAAAATCAAAAACTCTTCAGGACACAGAAGTGCTATCACAGTCAAGGCTCACGCATCGGGACAGATAATGTCCTTCATAATGAGACAACTATCAGAGAGGTGGCAACAGTCAACGCCAAGTTCCCCGCATAAATGTGTCGTAGGTTTTTAGGGAGCTTAGAACAGTCAGCAGACATAAATCTGTGACTAAGTAAGAGGACAGCCCCAGTCGAAGAATAGCGTTATTTGAGGAGGGAACTATAATACCGCGAAAAGAGATGATCACAGGTGAATGAGAAACAGAGTTCACATCACAGCCCAAAGTATGGAGGACCGACTTAATAGCGGCATTATGAGAGTCAGTCCCGTGTTTCACAATCTTGTCTGTCCGTACAAGCTGGCTTCGATAATCATCCATTATGCTGAAGTCAAACACCACAGCAGCACCGTCACGAACCACGATCACGTCGAGTTTGATGAACGAGCTCGCCGTTGGTACTCGCAACTCCTCGAAGACTGTATAGCCCGACTTGCGCAGTCGTTTCGCCAGGTCTTCGGCCACACGGTTGTGTCGAGCACCAGGTACTTCATGGGTGATCCAGCATGATTGTAGAATATGAGCGAGGCTTTCCGGTTGACCGCAGTTGCCATGGCAGAGAACTGAGTGGTCACTTTGACCACCTCGTGAATTTCGAACCTTAGTCCGCAACAGACTACGTCTGAGCTAGATGGCACAAATAAAGATTCTGGGGAAGATGCGATCTGGGTTAAACAGCCAACGATTAGAGAGTGGAGGACGTGACACTTCCTGAAGACCACGGCCATCAAGCGAATGGTAGGGTTTATCCATCCACGCCGCATGGACTTCCTCCTTGTTCGTCACCACTACACCCTGAACGCGTACTGGAACGTTAACTTCCCTCAAGATAGGGCCAAACGAATTATCTTTGACCACATTCCGCAGAACTGGACATTGACCGGAAAGAAGTCTCTCCACTTGGGGCTTGCGCGAGATGGAATAGTGGTAAACATACTCGGGATGCCCAAACCGCCCAAACGAATCGGGGTATGGATGTAGCTGATCGGTGTGTTTCTAGGAAGGCGGAGCCACTGCCGAACAAACTGGCGAGTAGAACGTGTTACGGTGGACTCGGTTCAATACTAATGAGTGATTCATCTTGGGGATCAGATGTTGTCTCAAGAGTTCAAGACGTTGATGTGGTTTCAAGAGCGCTTTGTTGGTTTCATTCAGCATTGTGCGAAGTTGCAGACGGTGATTAGTGAATGCTTTACCTTTCCATGTGAACGGGATATCCAGATGGGTTACTGTGTCGGAGGCGCTTAGTGAATGGATAATGTTTGAGCTGAAGTTGATAGACCCATCAGAGATGGCAGTTGCGTTATGCTTATGGTCACTGCGGATGACCATGAGCTTTGTCTTCTATGTGTTGATTTTCAGTCCGGACAGTTCCAGGGCACTAACGGCGGCTGAACGCTTCTCGGGGAGACGTGTAGGCGAACCCGCTAACCAATGTATGGTGGAACTGGTAGCCAAGCTCCGGTCAAGATAGTGCCAACACCTCATTCATTATCATGATGAATAGAAGCAGGGACAGTGGGTCACTCTGGGAAACACTGCACTTGGACCGGAGAATGGAGCCATTGAGCATGGCGGAAGCATTCCTGAATAGGTCAGCTGTGTAATGTGTTAGACGTGGTAGACCACGGAGAGTTCTGGCCGGTCTGATAATCGAATCCTGTGGGATGGAATCGAACGTTCTGGTTACATCGATAAAAGCCCCATACAGACTTGAAGACATGGTACACGAGTTCCAAAGCAGCGCATGAAGCAGTGAAGTCGCCTCGAGGCAACCGTCATGGTGTAAGAATGCAAACTGGGGAGTGGGCAGTTGCAGGCGCGTATTCCAAAGATCGGCCAATATCTTGTGAAAACAACGTATCAACGTTGAAGATATGGCGATAGGTCTGAACCCGGTGGGAGATGAAGGATTGTTTACTTTGGGTACAAGCGTAATGCGAAAGTGGCATAAGTGGATAGGTACAACATTGGTTAGCAGGAACAGGTTGTAGTATCCGGCCAAGGCATCAGCTTTCATGCGTTTCAAATGTTTGGGCAACAATTTGTCCACGCCTGGGGCAGTGTTTCCCATGTGCTGCAAGTTGTGTGATACTTTTTCTCCAGTGATCGGGTCGAACAAAGACCAGTGCGGAGGCAGAATCGTGCGAGATGGTCGCTCATCACCCTGCGAATGAGCCAATAGTACCTCGGACCAGTATTCGTTGGAATTATCTGGGAGGCCGCGGCTCATCTTATAGCAGTTCTCCAGTTGCCAGAAAAAACCGCAAACTCAGCGTCTTTCTTACGCTGGTGGTACAACGTTTGTATCGCTGCATGGTTAGCCCCCCGTATCTGTTTCGTTGTCACGTGGGTTCCCACGACCACGTCATCGAGTCACAAAATGCCAGGTGTAAGAAGAAGCTAGTGAGGCGTGCATGTTCAGCAGCGATTTAGCTTGTACCATTGTGAAAATGCCTGCCTGAGGACCGCGGGCAATAGCTAGTAATTCACCGCTGTGTAAGAAATCCTTGCTATTGGACTCCAGCTGGGTAATCGCTGTTTGGATCAAACAGGTAAGCCACTCAAAGTGATCAGCAGCTTGGGACTCAATATCCGATGTCCTGTTGGTCTGTGAGACGGTGATTAGATCAGCAACGTGGACAGTATTCTTCTGCCAATTCAGCGCATACAGATGCCTCCGAATTCTCACCAGAGTACGACCTGGGAAATGCGACAGGAGCCGATGATGGAGTTCGCGTCGAGTAGGACACGACGGAGCCAGTGCATCGGCACATTTGACAAGAGAAGCCGATTCTTGCTGAGACCAGATGGATCTGGCGGTTCCCATGAACATGAGTTTGTCGTGGTTGAGTTCGACGGGATATGCATGCCTTCTGTGTTGACTAGGACCAATTTTGTTGGGGAAGCTGCTGTCACAGTTGGCACAGTCAAAGATTGTGATAAGCTGGGTGTCCACTTACTGTTCTGGACCATTCCTGCGTCAATTTATATGAGTAAGCGCCGACAAGCCAGCGTTCGATTAGCAAATCTGACTGCATTCTGAATAGATGTACTCCGCTCGCCTATTCTGTGTACTGGTGTAAGCCTGCACGAAGGTGCTGACGATAATATCCATGTCTTGATCGAGTGTATCCAGTACGTTAAAACCAGGTAGAATGTTTGAGTCTATCTGGAATTGTTGAACTCTCAGTCAATCAGGGTTTGTACCGAGACCGTCCAGTCGGCACCACGAGCAGGTGGTTTAATGCGCCGATACTGAGAACTTCCACACGCATTCCAGTACCCGGTTAGTGTGCCCACACAGGTAAATAACCTGTTGTGATTACTGATAATGAATTGTCTTTTCTCTATGTAAATAATCTCTTGCGTCAGCCAACCTAATTGGTTCATGATCAACGAATATATATATATATATAGGTATATATGGTAGAGCCTTTCGGTGAAACTATCAACCGGATCCTATGAAAGCAGTTCCTTCGGATGGCCCCCCATGGGACGATAAACACTCAGCTTATGATCTGATGGTATAAAAGACACAAGTAATGGGTTCGTTTTACTGGTTTAAAAGGCATTTGTTTTGACCGTTTGCTCTATACCCCACTCTCCGAAAAATATGCGTTCGATATTGTATTTTATATACGATTTATAAAAGATCCGTACTGGTTGCTGTTTGTCTAAACACAGAATCTCCGCCCGGCAGAGTAGCCTTCTGGTTTGTAGGGGACTCGTCATCTATTCGAAGCTTCTTTTCTGAATCAGAATAGCTAGGTAATTGTGTTTCAACACCACAGTGAGGGTTGGCTAGAATTTGATATAACACAAACGCTTGGGCTCTTCATTTAAACATTCCTCCGGGAAGTCAACCATATGAAGTTAGTGAATCACCGCGGTGACTGAAGATGTTAATAACATACAAATTGGTATGTGGTGGATGCAATAGGACGTATGCTTGCTTGATTTTCTTTGGTTATCATGTTAAGATTGCCAGCGATTTGATATGCGGAAACTATGGATTGCATTTGGCATTTACAAGTGCATACACTACACAAAAGTCTTCAATCTGACTCGAAAGTACTGTAACTCGATCCGCCGTCCAGTTTATTAGAGAGGTTAAAATGGATAAGAACAGATGAAGCGGAAGAACTAGAGATTGTTTGACTGCAGCTACATCACTGACTGAGTTAAACTCTCATTTCGGACACCGTTTCTAACCAGCGATTTTAGTAACCAGGATGACCTCAACCAGGCAGGTGACACCTACCCACTTTGTTTGATGGAGCAGTCAGACTCTTCATATTACATGACCACGTTGTTGTCTAACCTACACTGCTACTTTGGCGTGCTGGTCGGGCTTGTGTACTGTTTTGATCTGGCGGGCTATGCCGGCTAGGACTCCGGGTGCAACCTCGTCAGACAGGCCAACGAGGCGCAATCAGACGAAAAGCAGTTGCACCCATGGAATTGTATGTTATACTACTGACCGCTTAGGAGTGCTTAGGTAGTGAGGCACGATCCTATGGGCATACAGCGGAACTATTTTCATAGTTACGGCATTGCTGTCTTCCGTATCAGGAAGAAGGGGGTCAGAACAGGTATCCTCAAACAAAGAACGGTCCGATCGTCCAAAGGTTGACCGTGACCGTTGAAGCGTTATCCAGTACGAGCAAAAAACATCCGGTATCATCCAGCAGCCTGATGTAACTTGGAAACACCCACTGCGTACAATATTGCTCAGAATCAGACATTAATGTCCTATTCAGTGCGCCCTCGAGCTAGGTAAACCCCTCAATGCCAGTTGTGAAACAGACTCTGGAGTCATTGGCTCTGGGTAAGTTGCCCCTTCCTCTAAAGAACCTGTATCCTGTCATCTCGTGGGTCAGACTTTGAGTCAGGGTTTCGGGGTGGGATCCCTCAATTCAGCCCCCTTCGTTTGTATAAACTACCAGGAATTGTCAGAAGTTATTGTTTTCCCGACAGTGACATTATTCAACCATCACGACTTTCTTTTATTTTACCCCCCAAGTTTTTACCTACTCTGTGCTCTCAGATGGTAAACATTGACATTTTCAATGTCCGCACTCTTTGACAAGTTAGTCAGCAAGTTGATCTAGCAATTACTCTCCAAAGCCTGGAGCCTGATGTGTACTGTGTGTCGGAGACGCGAGTCTACGATTCTAGCATGGTTATCCACTTGACCTCAATTCTAGGTAACCGTCGATCCGAACGCTTCTCTTTCACCGTCTCTGGCGAAGCCAAGACTGAATTCTATGGTCAAAGTGAGGTGGGAGTCGCACTGAGTTATCGAACAGAACGATGTTTGCTATATTGGATCCCAGTGAACAGTCGCTTGTGCGCTGTCAGACTCAATACATCGGTTAACATCTGTGGATGCAAATCAGAAAGGCGTCGTGAATTCATTATATCGGCGTATGCACCGACAGACAATCATACTCATGGACGATATGAGTGCCCAGCTTGGTCCTCTTCCTCAGGTAGACAAGCGGCTGGGAGATATGGTTTATGTCTGGACACAACGCAGTAACAATGGCAAAAGACCGCTGATGTTGTGCGCATCCAATGGTCTCTATATTCCGAGCACCGCATCCCAACACAGAAAGAAGTACTGTGTTACATGGATACCTCGATGTGCTTATCGGCCGTGGGCACGGCTCGATCATAGAGCAGTCAGTTACAAATGCCGCCTTTTGGAACAACCATCTGGACTGGGACCATGCTGTTTTGCTTGCCGATTTTACTTCTTCATTTGCCCAGAGGACATGCGCTCGTAAATGCAAGATACTTAACTGACATTCGAGTGAGAGGATTGTAAAGAACGTTTACCAGGAAGCATTGGTGAACAGGCTGCCCAGTTCGAGTCCGGTGAGTGATCTTAACGAACACTGGGGACGAATCGCAGCAGTTATGAGAACTTGTGAAGAAGTATGTTCCAAAGGAGCTGTTCATTTGCGACAGAACCGGATTTCTGTCACACTGGTAAATCTCATAAACATTCCAGTTGGTTCTGAATATGACGACGACCGTCAAAATCTTAAGTGCAAGCTGAACAGAAGACGGCAAAAAGATCGTAAGCACCGCTGGACCGAACAGTCGAAAGGGGTGGAAACAGCCTTTATATGCGAGATAACCAGAAGCCCTTTTCCCCAGATCTGTGGTTGTGCTGGCCGTCCAGTCGATGTAAGTTGGACCATATGCGAAGAAGATGGATCTGTAACCAAGCAACCGCGCCGACTTGACAGGTGGGTTGGGAGGGGGTTGAGCAAGCTCACAGCACCCGTCCGGATGTGAAAAATACAGGTAATTTCATTGGTCTCAGTTTAGAGACCGTTGCAAAAATTACACTGCAAAGAACAGATACTACACATGATCTTAGCTCAGAGAGCCGAGAAGCGATAAGACAGGCGAGCAGACCAACGCGTC
>LUCH01000757.1:54704-97563 GCA_013368495.1 Paragonimus heterotremus
CGACTATCAAAAATATCATGTTATAGTCGCTACACCTCCTTTGGTTAGTCTTGGGAGCAATTACGGAGACAGTCGCGTCATTTTCCGGAGATTTCCCGTGTCACTCACTATCAGGAGGAGAATCCGATATCTGTCAAGCGCATTACTATATCGAGGACGAACCAGCGTAATCTTTTGAGCTTTTACAACAGTTTTCCAGTGCGCTGTAGATTGCGCAAGTTAAAATCACACTGCTCTTGCAACTGAGACAATGTGAAGAATGTTTCTTAGGCTATTACATAAATACACTCACTAATGTATTACCTTCAGTACTTTAGGATGACCTTAGTGTTAGGAAAAATCGAAATGATAGAATAACGGCGCCGTGAAAATAAAAACCGATTGTTCACAAAGTTTACATAACGCACTGTAGGAAATTTCCGGAGCAGCTTACACATAAGGCGAAAACCCTGTTACAAAGTAGACACGATAGAATGGTTGTTCAAGCATGATCAGCGCAGGCCTAGTTAAATACTGGTCGACCGATGCTCACCTTCGGAACAAGGATGCTGTGTTCCACAGGTGACTCATACAAAACAGGTGACAGAAGAATTCTGACAACGGCCAAACTCGGACTGCTGAGTTCGGTCGAAGCATATCAGTCTGCTGTCAAGGTTGTTTCTAAATTAGCAAGCGTCATTCACCTGACAACAGTCTGTTCTCTGGAAAACGTACGAACATATGTGACATTCAAATAACTAGCCGATCATCGAGCTAGCCCAAAATCACGCACGAATATCATAATGAGAGATGTTAGAACGGAGTCGATTGAAGTAGTGTTAACGGAGGAATCACTAAAATCAAATGTATACAGCTGATGTCAGCTAGCATACTAAGTCAAAAATCACGGCCTCCAGAAACAATCTGGTAATATTTAGTCTACGCAGAAGCAAACACATTTATGAAACCTGATCAAAAGAGCAACCGGCAGAGGCACGTTTGAGAGTACGTGGCTTCAATGAGAGAGACTGAGAGAAGCGGCCTCCTTGTCCAAAATAGAAATTAGCACCGTTCCTTGGAAAACAGCCATGTGTGGGTGACTACGAAGCGTGGTAAGAACGGAAGGACCAACAGGATCAAACCAAAAGGAAACAACACAGTTGGATTAAGTTAAAATGGTGCGCGACACAAAATGGAAAGAGACGGAAATGAAGGAAAACTGAACACGTAACGGTTAAGAAATAAGCGCAATTAGAACAAACAACGTGTCAGTTGTTAAATTATTAGAAATGAGTCGCAAATCTTCACTGTTTTCCGGTGTTTGACTTTCTTGTACTTTAACTCTGATATCCAAGTCACGATCCCAGGATGAGTAGTCAAAAGGAAAGACTGCAAGGCATGCTCCACACAGCCCACAGTAGTTTCTTCAACCCCCAACATATCCAAAGCACTTGTGGCAAACTTTGCCGGACTTGGCACAAAGAAGGTGGCATTTCGCACTTTAGACATTGCAGTGGTCACCAACAGAGGACACGCAGACTGAACACAAACGTCTGAATTGCGCAATTCGCAACGCAATGATTCCGAAATGTGATGAACAGAAGCTTTACTGGCACTATATAGCGTGAGATATGGAAAGCGGACCAAACCGGAAAAGAACTCAGGTTGATGATCGCCGTTCCACGTTGTCCTTGCTTCAACGATTTTGGCGGGACGATCCGAGTCAGGTTAGCAACTGAATTCACGTTGCAGCTGATCAATTGACGGATGAATTTCAAGCTTAAAAAATGCGCATCTGCGTATGTGTCGAGGAAATCCCGACATTGTTTATCAAACAGGAGATTGATGACAGAGCGCTGATTTCCTGATCCAACACGTCGTAAATATCAGTCTGTAATAGAAAAAAGATTAGCGCACAGAACGGGAAAGACAGTAAGCTAATATATCTGGACAGAAGGACAACAGAAAAATAGCACAGTGTTGGATACTTTTGGATCGACGTGACAGCAAATTACGAGTCGAGTGACAACAAATTACACTAATTGTATCGAGAACAGGACAGTGTCGTTTCCAACGTCAAATTCCGCGATATCTAAGTAGCCGATAATAAGACCAAATCTCGCCAGTGGAAGAAAGTAAAATTTGTTCTTACAAACAATCAATATCAGAAGCGATGAAACCTCACTAGATTATAACTTTGAAATGTCAATTTTTCCAGGATTCCCACAGATCGCGAAATAACCAGACTAACTTCCCCATCGAGTAATCAAGAAGAGTATCCAATGGTTGATAACGCTGTGACCAATAGGCCTAGACGTGAAAACGTAGCAAAGTCAAAATCCAAGTTGGAAGCTGGCTGACTCATCGATCAATGAGAGACAAAGTTTTCAAACAAGACGCTGGTGTGTGCTTGTCAGACGACCCCGGAGCACCCACTCAATCGAGAAGGAAGGGATCTTCTTAGTAGGCTGAGAGGATGACTTCCATCGAAGATGTCGGTCGTAACAAAACCTACCAACTAAAATTTATCTGCGTATAGGGTAAGTCCATTTATACTCTTGTCCGCCGCACGCGGATTTGGGTGATTAGCACCGAGACAACTGTTCATAACGCATTGTTCCGTGATTTAGCGCTAAGCTATCAAAAGCACTCTATACAAATATTCTAGGACGTGTGGCATGCACGTATCTTCAAACAACCGCTCCAGATAGGTTTTGATATGCTTGATCATAGTAACCTCCGGCAGTCTGGAAAGGTCATGGTTAGTATACAGTATCAAGGATGATTTTCACGGGAAGCCGGCCAACGACCGCTTACATCAAGGGCTTTTGATATATCACGAATAGTTAACTATATACGTGACCGATTTGAAAACTGATATTTTTAGCCAACAAAACGTCCATCGTCATAAGTCGCATATCCAATAATCCGTCTTGTCTTCCGAGTCAAAGCTTACATTACTGAACATGAGAAACAGTCTCATGTAAACAAAACAAAAGGTATTCAGTACTCAGTAATACTTGTTGCTTCGTGTGTTCCTCAGTATACACAATTGGGTGCTCAGAAGTTCGTTTCGTTCTGGTAAACAAGACGGACCGATTTTATAAACTCAAATGCGTTTGTTCATTCCCAGCAGTAGGTTTCTTGATCGGTCACAAAAAACCATAGTCGCTCACAGGTAAAATCGAATAATATCACTTCAGTTATTTCAAACCATTGTTATCAGCACGCTCGCCGATCGATTGGCGCAGTTTAGACGTCCGTATCACTTGACAAATATTTCATACGGTTGTTAGTGTTCCTGTCACAAGGTCACAATGACTAGAACTGCGCTAGACAACAGTCACATATAGATGCCACAAATACTTCGCATACTTCGTTCAAGGTGAACATCAGTAGCATAGTTCTCATATACTGGTAATGTATAACAGGTAGCATCGTTTGTGAGTAGCATATTACGTACATTCGAGAAATAAAGGGCAAGTATCAACGCCAGAAAGAAGATGGACCAACAGTGACTATCGGAATAGTGTGTACGCTCTGTGGGGGAAGTACCATCATGGTGAACGACAATGTACTGCTAACCAGTGTGTGTGAAAATACGTCAGCCAGTGTACGCGTTCGTGGTCGTATTGTAGCGAAAAGGTGTCCAATAAAGCACAATCCTTATTGTAGGATATCCGCACCAAATTAAGTACGAATGAAGTCAAACAGTTTGGGCGTTGTGTTTAACATGTTACTGATAAATGGATTGGGAATAACACAGCGTTACGAGCAAGTTGTAATACTCTACGTTTCAACCACCTCGGTGGCCTTCCTTATTGTCCAACGCGCTAGTTACCATGCTACTCGCGCGCTCGCGTTCATCAGTCAGAAGTCCAGTCCACAACACCCCCCGCTTTCCTCTCACACATCGTGTGCACTTCTACCCGGTTCATTTGCGTAATAGGTGCCTCCTATCGGGAGGGGGGTGTTCCGCTTGCCATTCTTCATCAGTTGGTCCGATTTCGTTGGACGATGGCTCGTCCGGTCGCTCGTGTTTTCCGCCATCTATCCACTGTGGGCTTTGACCATATTTCACGGCCGTGTCGAGATATTCCTCTGACTGTTGGAATAGACGCGCCACCGATATCCTATTGTGCTTGCCATCTCTCGCCGGTCGGTCCGATCCGGTCGAGCGATAATTCATCCGGTCGCCCACGCTGTACCCGATCCGCTCGCTGTGAGCTTTTGGGACGTACCTCCCTCGCGATGAGATATTCCGCCAAGTGTGGGAATACTCCTATCTCCGGTTTGATGATGGACCACAATAGGGCGTTAGTTTGTCTCCCATTAAAGTATGTCAGAAAATTTGAGCGCAGATTTGTCCACATTTGAAGCAAGATGTAAAATCTTGTTCTTGTTCCTTAGCTATTCCTTAGCTTCTGGGTTTTAAAATTGGACTCGACAGAAAGCCCATGCTGTTTAATGCAGGTTGTAGTTAGACGTGCACCGGGAGAAGAGTGTACAGTTCCGACTGCACCGCTTCCACGTGCGACTGGGCAAAGCGTAACAAATTATCAGACGAGTATTTCATTTTGTTTCCAGGATAAATACTCTTCGAAATGTACCTTCAGATGAAAACAGTTCAAACCGATTCTCACACCATTTCACAACGTAGGCGAATAGCCCGTTTCAAATTCTGAGTAAACACAAACACACCTCATGATAACAGGTCACCAGATGGTCCCACTTAACTCTTTCAATATATTGTTACGTCAACAGAACCGGAAGCTACTGGCATTTAGCGAAGCCATGCTGATTAGAGCTCACCAGCCGGCGCTATATGCACAAAAGTGGATGAAGCTACCTATAGGGTAGCCGCGGTGATGACATAACACGTGGTGTGATTGTATACGTGTCCATATCCTGTCTATCTCTAATTGTCTGTCATATATAACTTACATGTTTTACGTTTGCGACTGATGAGAGTAAACGAACTGTTAACATATCGCAACGTATGTCTCCTTTCTGCGCTGATGAAATTCTGGGGAGTGCCATAAAAACATCTGTCCGAATCAGACCACACAGTAAATCACTCGGAGGCTTTCCGTGTTGCTTGTCAGACTGTAAGCAGACGAGCTCTAACGTTTCCCGAAGAGATAGCTGTGTATCTTAAGAAATCACCCTCGTGTGTCCAGAAGCAAATGTTATTGGACCACATTGGGACTACCATGAGAATCCACTGTACGAGGGTCGATTGTTAGTCACACTTCATTTTCTAGCTCTTCATATTTCCGTGTCGAATTCTTGTTATTCTCCACATTGTCCTACTGTGTTCACGCTACCCTTGCCTTTCATTCGCTCATCTGAATCCAATCTGAATTGACTGACTGCACTCTGTGTCCCTCTGTCTATTAGTCGATTAGTGTGTGCATAGCATTTAAATCACTCACCCATTTGTCTATTACCAACCCACACCCACCCATCCTATTGCATTGCCTATCTCGTTTCTTGGTTCAATGAGAAAAATGAATCAATTATTCATACACGTCACACATGGCTCTGGAATCGAGCTATGAGTACTAGTTAGACACACACTATTATTTTGCCTGTAGGCAACCATTCCTTTATCCGTTTGGTTATCATTTCGTGTACGTGACTGACGAGGACGAGCGAGATGCTGCTCGAGGATACCTCTACTCTACATAACAATTTTGGTTTTACTCGAATGCTCATGGGGACAAAATTGCTTCATTGATTTTAACTAACATTATCCAAGACAGGCCCCGGTAGGAAATGTCTTTATCGGATTGGAAACTTCAAAATGTTATCGAGAGTATTTTTGAGGTTCCAATACACACCTTGGTAAAGTCGCAAACAATTACCTTTGTCTTCACGTTGATGATCGATTTCAGTTCTTGAGCGACTGCATCCTGCTTGTTCTGGTTTCTACCTATCAGCATCACGTTCAAACCATCTTCCACCAATTCATGAGCATAAACTTTGCCAATTCCGTCAGTAGAACCCGTAACGACAGCTAATTCTCCGATATCCTTCAAAAATCGACGTCGAGAAAAGTCTTTCCAACCATGTAAATCCAGAAAACACGCAAGATTGGTAACACGACTTTCCACAGGAGAAGAAAACTAAAATCCAATAAGCGCTGTTTGCATTGCTTATTTAATACAGAACGTGTCAGTAAACCTAAAAAGAAAAGCGCACTGAGCGATTGTGTACTCGGAGTGAAAAGTGTCGAGTAAAATAATGAGGTGAATTAGACTTGCTCAAAACGGTCAAGTGCAACAACATTATGATCTAATCATGGAGTCTGAATCATAACATGGAATGTCAGTCTCTGGGACACATTGAACAAAATTCGTTGCACTACATTCTCCTTTAGATACCAATTTCGGCGAACAGTCAGGTTTTCGGTCATCCTGTTTGTGGCTTGAAGACGTATTCGAACCTCGACCTATATAGAGGAAAACAAGCACTGTGGGATAGCCCGAAAGCTAACCATGGATGTCGTGGCAATTTTCTCACGAAAGTTCGAGATAAACCAGCCGTAAATGTGTAATCTTCCGAGGGTCAAATATCAAGCTATTGGAATAGAGTTGTTTGGGTTGTGGCAACTCGGCAGTAACTCGTTCATAAGCACGAGTATAAACTATACACCGGTAAACTGGAAATGAATAGCTTAGTAGTTGCGGGAATGTTCCTTAAATGCAAAAAGAACGAACCTCTCACAAAGGATCATTGCGAAACAGATAGTCCTGTTCAAAAAATAACCAACGAAAACCGTCAGTAAGAGTACTGATAGTAAATAATTGACCCAATACTAGCAGTCGGAGGTCACATACAACCATACTTGGCATCCGAATGTGTGACCGGAAACGCCCAACTGTATCGCTTTACAGTACATGTAACGCATCTACCATAAACAACAACTAGCTGAATGAAGTGGTTGTACACAAACGGATCAATCAACTGTCGACCGGCAGAATGATTGAATTTAACAAATTGATACGGTCACCCTAACAAGTCCACAGTAAATCTGACGCCATGAATTGAACAAAATGAATCATTGATATTATTACGAGTGACAGGCGCTAGCCCGTGAGTTAGTACACTTTAATCCCAGCACGCCAACAACTAGTGCATACATTTAATCACACCGATGTTGTGACCGCAAAAACGCTTGGCATGGGGAGCTGTTTATTGCAAGATCCATTGCAGGCATATGAAAATATAGAACGCAAACAATATTTTGCACGGCTGTCGTGTATTCATATCTTTGGTAGCACTGCGGCCACATTATTCTTGGTGACATGTGACACATAGTACATACGCACCTTTCCAATAGTCGATTCTAGTCTCTGGTCTTCCTGATGTTAAGACCTGCCTTTTAGTTTCCGCGTGTACGAGTCGTGCTATACTAATCACAACGGAAGTTGCATGTTATACATTTGGGAAAATAGTACAAGCAGCTGCAGGACCGAAGAAAAAATCAGAGCTGGCTGCAATTAAAATCAAATTGGGAGCTTCACATCTATTTCAGAAGGAAACATCACATAAAATGAAGGACATCATACTGGAACACATGTTTCATCCATCCTGCTCGTCAGTCGTTCAGTACCGTGTGTCGAAACCCTAAAATGGTCACTTGGAAAATAATTTACTCTCAAAGATTAACACAGGAACATTGTCCGGATATACTACAGTAAGAAAATTCCACAGTTGCCACGCAGAAATTAATCAGAAAACTGACAGCTGGATTGTAAGGCGTTAACAATGAAGAAATTTACACCATCGCAACAATAGTACAAGCCGACCCAGTATGTTGCTGATAATTTTGCCAAAATATGTCGCAATCTCCATTTATCACACCCAATTAACTGGGATCATGAGAGGAAGAAGGTACGGCACTCGAATATTCTCAGTAGATTAAGGAAGCACACATAAATAGTCACAAAACCATAGAAACATCAGGGAAAGTGATCGGTCGGAGTAGTAGCATGTAGTTCCTCCGTTCCTCTTCGGAATCTCAACGCGTGGCCTCAGCATGTTCTTCCTAATTAACTTATGATGCAGTAAACTCGAACAATTCCATTCTCATCTAGGGACATCTCGCGCTTCAGATCCCAACATAACGTCATAGAAACAGAACGAATATACCCCGGATGCTAGATCAATGTTAGGTCAGAGATACGGACTCTTCAGTATAACACATGTTCCACAAGGATGAATTAGGTTTTCATGAAGTGGAATGCATGTATAATAAAACGTTTTGTTCAGAGGATTGCGCAGTCACCAGACGTTAATCACTGCGGGAAACAGTAGCGGTAAACTGGGTGCTACTTTTGGCTAGTTGCAACATACACCTATTAGTATTCACACTCTAGGCCTCCTCTACACGGTGGACATGTGATGCACTTTTTGGCCAGATCAACCAAACGTTGTTTGTTTGGCTGAGTATTCATAACATCCGTTAACAGACAGAAAGAGATGAGGCCGACCAAAACGAGTAACAATGTAACCGAACGGAACTGCATGACATCTGGTGGTTGGTAGGGCGTAGTCCAGAGCACAGGTGAATTATTTTGGTAATCAGTCAATCCTATGCATGTAAGCAATCTGATCAATCGGATTTGTTCAGACATGCTCGCAAGAAGAAATTGATGGTATACAAACAAGCCGTTCTGTACCATGTGTGCAATTTCAACCAATCTGGTATAACTCTAGGTTGCGAAAGTTTGATTTTCCCGTCTGAACGTGTCCGAAACCATTACGGCTTAAGGATTTCCGTTAGTTATGAGCGAACTAAGGATATCGGACACGACTGAAAAGTTACCAAATAATGTACACCTACAAGAATAAGACACGATACGTTCAAACATGAACAGAATAAAAATCCTCCAGAAACAGACACTGAAGAAGGGTAGAAAAACCTAAGCCATTTGCATCGGTTTGCACAGTAACCCTATGAAATGAATCGGAACCTAAGCATTAGGCGCTGTAGTTTGTCAACGGCAGTGAAGAACCTAAGAGACAGGACTTAGCTGCAGCATTCATGCTGTCGGAAAAAGGGGCACAACTTATTACAACTCATACGGGTAAAAAAGCCTAGATAAAATGACAAACACATGACTGCCAATAGCAGCTATTACTAACTTTCTTGCATGACCTTTGTGCAGTCTAATTTCGATAAGATAGCGTTAGTTGTGAATTCTGATTAAGAGTCAACAGAGTGGGATGCTGAGGAGGTAAACAGGACTCGAAATAGCTGGACTCTTGGTGATTTGGGTTTCAAACTGCACAGCTGTTAATAATATCCAAAGGACGTGTACAAAATTAAAAAAAGCAACTTACGTTACGTGGCTTAAACTAAAAATGTGTTTCACATTGCTTTCAAACGCATGATTTTCTCAGTGGTATACTTTATCGTTTTCATTATAAGGATCATGCAATCCAAATAACGTGATTCGATGTTTGTTTGCGATAATTTACATGATAGTATTTCTGAGGACCTCTTTTTACTACAGAAAGCGGAAGTTATTTATTCTAATGATTAAGGTCGAGTGAACTATATTCTCACCGCAAGCAGCAGCAGCAACAGTTTAACCGCACCAGAAGATTTTTCTAATATCTGAAATCATAAAATTCACTTCCCGAAATCCCCAACTGAGGGTGTTAAGAAGAACAGGCACGAACAACAAGTTCATCATACCACGTCTGAAAGTACTCTACGAATGTTCTGTGTGTATATGTTACGGGTGAGAGTGAGGAAAATGGAAAATCCATGAACCTTTGAAGTACGCTCTGGGCATTCCGATCAGTTGGCCATTATCCAAACAGCATATTATCCCCGTGACGTCCTTCATAGCAGAATGGAATACTTGTTCCAGAATACGCATGCGTCATTCCTGCTGGCTCAGTAATTGATCATGACCACCACCTGTCAACGCATCTTAGAGGACGCGCAACTGCTGTCTCACCCTCGCCTTCACTATGCTCCAGACGTTTCCAATGGGATTCAACATAGGCGAATACGATGTTAATCGCAATAGCTGCCCTCCTTGATAAGCATACTCGGAAAAGATGCTTTCCAAATCAGTATAGCAAGGGATATTATCACAAATTACCACCAGTGTTGACATAGCTGCGCTGTTCTCTAATCTTCAATCCATCAGAGCACGGAACCATTGTCTACAGTCAGTACTGTTGTACACACTCCTTCGGACCGTACAGGTCGTAATAGAACTTTCCTTCATTGCTCGGATCAAATGTAAGTTTCGGCCTCTGCTGTTGGTGACAGAAATGCATGCTTTCGTTCCCTTCAAAGAACGTCCCATCGGCCTTGTGCAAAACAAGTTGAACTTCGTCTGATCAATCCTGCGGAATATTGGAGTTCGCATAGCACTCCAACAATCGACAAGCAAAATGTCCTCGTACCACCCAGTTCACATTGGTGTTGATGCTGACAGGAATTTGACACAGATTCTTCACAGGGATAAACCGCCCATTCAAACATCGACTGACTGTAGTTGTCGATATTTCCTTTACAAACCCTGATTTCGCAAGCATTTTCAAAAATACTAGAGTCACTGTCGGGTTCGTGGAGATCCATTCCAGTATCATGTCGATTTCCGACTCATTCAAAATTCTATTTCTATATTCTCTCCGGGGTTGCGCTTCGTAACTGATGCAATCGACATGGGGCCACGTATACGCGGTCTTGCAACTGACACAAATTTAGGCGGGCTACCATTAACAAATAATCATCGCCTCTTTCGAAAGCTTCAATAATGCGCCTGCGCTTATTGGGACTGATGCGGTTGCGATTGCGTCTGTCACCCATGGCTAATTTTGGAATGTTGAAACATGTTTACTAGGGCACCTGACTGCATCCGTGCTGTAGGTAACAGAGTGATTGACGACATTCATTGGTTCGTGCTCTCTGTCTCTCATAGGCTAGACTCTATTTCTCGACTGTACAACATGACGGTTTTGACAACTCAAGTGTTCTCTCGGGCATCGTTCTATCACAGCAGCCAATGCATGCAGTCGTAATCCAAAGGGCCGCAAAACATCATAAACCAATTCCATAGCCTGAAAATACAATGGAGAATTTCGATTGTCCTAAAACGAAAGGCTTTTACACAAAAGCTACACTTTTATGCCTGAAAGATTTACCGATGATAATTTAAAGTTTTGCCGATTCTACCATAACCACGATTGCATCCGAGTGCAAACAATCTTTGAGTTACTTCCCTCTGCGCGATAATCTCTGTGTTGCTTTGCTAATATTCTGTGCTCAACTTCTTAAACATATCCTTATTCAATGGGAGTTAATGTGCCAACGGATTTCCCGAGATGTGAAGTATTTTGTAATGAAAAATTACTCCTTCTCTCAGATGTCGTTAATTAACTGAGAATGGACTTATTTCTGTCAGTCTTTCCAGGTTGTGGTTTTCCCGAACGTAGCATTTCTTCCAGTGGACCCTTTCTTAACGTTTTTTTATAATTGCCAGTCTGTTTGTGAAAAGGACATTACAACTGTATGTTCACTTCCAGATGTGGGCGGATTGTGGAAGCAAACATAGCGGGAAATTCTTTAGAATGGAAGATTACACAAATTCTTTCAAGAAATTCCACGGTTATTTGTGCCTTCTTAGTCATGGTTGCACAGCTTTTAGGCAAATTCAAACTGTCTGTCACTATGGTCCCTGTATATCTTTCGCACAATGACACGAGCGGCTTTGTGTCACCAAGGTAATTGTCTGTACATTTTCGATGGTGAACATGCTTGTCTACATCTTTCAATAAGAAACGGCAAGTAATTTTCTACAGACCACTGATTTAGATAGTTCAAGGCGTCTGGTAAGTTCGCCACATTTTCCGGTTACTGTAGAACTCGCAATGGTTTTTGTTTCACCGGTACAGAACAATATCGACGATTTGATTTTACTTGGTGGTTATGGAACCAAAAAAAAAGAATAACCGTGGTCTTAAGACTGATGGTCTTAGAACGCCGCTGTTCTCTGGGAACCACTCAGACCACTGTCCATTCACCTGCACGTTGAACCTACGTTCAGTCAGATACTCCCCTAGCCAGGTGAGTAGATGTTCATTAAGGCTATAACTATTCATTTTCCGCAGTAAGATGGGATGACCAGCCCTATCAAAGGCCTTAGGCCAATAATTCCGTTGGGACTGTTGTTATCGCCGTGTCCAACGGAGCGAGCGAATAAAGAGGTTGGAAACCAGGCCGCAGACGTCCCTGCCACCAGACTTGAAGGGACGTCAGGCAGGTAAACCAACGCGCCCGCTGGCAAACATATCAGGGGGTGCGTTTGGTGTAGGTCTGTCTACAAGCGTTTAGCTAGTGGCTGATCAGAGTCCTACCGCGTTCCCATGGCTGTCGCCACCGTGGGGTCGAGTGCCAGTTAAGTCTCTGGACGGTTGCCGAATAATGGGACGCCGACTGGTCGGTGAATCGATAGAACACGCTTGTGTAGAGTGGAACCCGTGCCGACTTTTGTTTGGAGTTGGTCGTGAGCTTTCTCATGCCGTAATCGCTGTTGGTCTCAACTGTCCGATCAGAGGAATGATGATACTGTTTGAAGGAGCTTGAAACACACTTTCGCGTGGTACTAAAAGTTGTGTTGTCGTTGACGATGCACAATTTTGCACTCATAAGTATGCAGACTGAACAACAGGAAATTATTCCGCAGTTGTAGTCCAAAAACGGTGTGGTGTATTCGTAAAATATAGATACTGCTAAATAACGTTTCGGAAATGTGGTCAAATGAATCCAGGTAGGCACATTAGGAGAAAGTAGCACGGATAAAATAACGTGTAGAGTCACAGCGATGAAAGTCCGTCTGTTAGTCCGTTCATCAGGTCGCAGTGCAATGTACCTGAGAAAATATGTGGTATTGCAGGCACCAGTACTTCAGCTGGTTCACACAGTTTACGAGAACGTAGAACGTTGCCCAGCACTTTGGGACATTTACAAGAATAGACACAACAGTACAAGATTCGTAAGTCGGACGACATTAGTCTGGTTGCGAGTTATTAATCCGTTGGTGCGGTCAGTATCAACTGGTTAACACACCTCGTGGATACCTTTCGAAGCTGTTACTTAGTAGGAAGCATTCCCATTTTGGCTTAAGAAACACAGCGTTATGTTTGTCAACTAATCATTTCCTGAGGAGTGTTGAAGACGGGGTCACTCAATTACACATCGACGGCGTGAAGTCTTTTAAATAGTCCAACCTCTAGTTGCCTCCTATACTTTGTAGATTGGTGGTGTATCTAACGACCACTCCTTTCATGGGTGGGGTTTTTACTGGCTGCAGTGAACCGTGGAACGTTACTCACGATTTGAGTAGTTCGGCTAACGGACCACAAATGTACTGTTGCACTATGCGACGATTGGTGACCCTGGACCAAGGAAGAAGTTGGTTATTAGCAGTACCATCTGTGACTTACTAGTAAGAGAGTTTGTGAAGCAAAAACGTGAACAGTCGGAGGGTATGCCAGACATGATAGTTGTAGTTGGAAGAGTGTTTAAGTTGGGCATAAAGCTAATTAACCTGCTGTGGAAGATCCCAGTTCACATAAAATACCGTGTGATTTGCCTTTGGAAAGGTCTATCTCATTGTGTTCGAAGTGACCTTTATAGTCGACAAGGTCAGGTGCCACTTCGCCCTTCACAAGCGTTCTCAACCATTGTGACAACTTCTAGCACCCCACCTACATGCTGGTCCATTAACTGAAACATAACTGTACTGTCTGGATACTTGTCTGGTCCACTTCCGCCCTTGTTTTTGGATTGGTCACAAACATTTTAAAATGTGGTCTAGTTTGTGACCGTGTTGTCTTCGGATTGAGTGATGTGATAAGAGCTCTGTCCGGAGACCAGTCTTTTCTCTGTGATCATGCGTTAGCATCGAGTGGTTGGGTTGATTGGGAAGATAAGAATTAGTCGTGTACAGTCCGTAGTCCGTTGTTCATTATCGTTGACCGTTGTTCCGTTGTCTTCCGTTTCGTTAACCGTTATTCTGTTGTCTGTTTACGCGCTCGTAGGCCGTAGATCCAGTTACAGCATAATCCTTTACTGACTGTCTGAGACTGCATGGTGGGTGTCTTGACATTGATGATTCGTTCAAACTAGAAATGGATATGAGTACACTCAAGCAATAATGTTTATGTTTCAAGCGAACACTTCTAATGTCCACTTCTCCCGATAGAGTAGAAGCTACTTACGGTCTGACCTTAACAGTACAATCTCACGGAAACCTATGCTAGATTGCAAACATTTTGAAAGCAGTGTTGATGTTTCGATACATAACACCCAAGATTGTTCATTTTACTGTTGTTCACCTCAGTAAATAAGCTAATGAACTAATTCCTCCACATTGACCAACAAATATTTCCACATTGACCTTTCGCACATTATTTGAGTACGTCATGTACTCTAGCTTTTTTCATGTGATTTTGCCAATTAAAAACTTATGGTTGTCATCCCCTTCAATTCACAGTTGCTTATCATTACGATTTAGTATACATATCAAACTGCAAGTTCTGACACGTTGTCAGGTCAGCTTACAATGAGGGGACGTGACGGCAAAAGGGCACAGCTTTATCGAACAACGGATTGAGGTTACATTAACGATTAGGTATGGATAAGAAAGTCATCCAACCGATCGTGTGGATTACATGATTAGATGGTTCGGATTTGGAGAGGGAGAGGCACACACATATAGGCCTGCACGAGGAGACAATTGGCTTTCGGATAACGGCAGCTTCGGATGCCACCCCCCTGAAGGGCGTTATTTGTTTAGGCCTTATGTGCAATGCAAGCGAAGTGCCGGACTGGACATGAGTTCATTTCTTTTGTCGATCAATAAATGCTCACCATGAGGTTAAAGTGATATTTTCTATGTGGCGTGTTTGACTGCTTGAAATTTCAACGGCGGTTAAGTACCCCACATTTGCATTCCGGGACTTGCTTTCTAATAAATAACTGTCTTCAAGTTAATGTTTCAGTCAACTCTATCGTGTTGTGCCAAAAATTGCAAAACAAGAACATTGAATGGAATAAACCAACACATACACGCTTTACAATCGAAAGCCCAGTGACTACTCTGACTCTGAAGAATTTTGCGAAATATCATTTTGCTGATCGATAGTTGGAAATATCACTTTACTAACAATGATTGAATTTGAGGTTGAAACTGGCGAACAGCGAGTTTCAAGCAAACGGTTTCACCGGTTTGAACTTGCTGTATCGTCTGTTGTTTCACCATTTCAGGAAGTGTCCTACCATCATAGAACCAGTTCTACATAAGCGCGAAGGCAGTTGCCAGTTAAATTACAGTTCCAGTGACGTTTACATAGGCAGAACAGATGAACAGCTATCTGAGCAAGTGGCAGGAAACTTTCCGAAATGGTTAAACCAACTGAGTATGCAACAATCTCAAAACGTTGGATTCGTTGCTTGAAATCCCGATTGTTAGACAACTCACGACAACAGGTAGCCAAATTGACTCACTTAGCTGATTCAAAATATTGTTCCGCAACCAGAACCCGAAGCAACTGGCTTTCAGAGAAGCTGTGATGATCTGAACTCGTCAACCGATTTTGTGTGCACAGAAGTTGATGAAGCAACTCACCGGGTTGCCTTCGCGTTGATGACATCTTACATGGAGTGAATGTATGTTTATTCACATTCTGTCTGCCTCTATTTCTTTTTCGTATATAACCTGTATGTTTCGCGTTTACGATCGACGAAAGTATATGAACGGTTGACACCGCAAAATGGACTACTCAGAGAGGATTTCTCAATCAGTACACGAAACAAACCATTAACGATACTGAGTAGAATTGAAATCCTGTTACTAATAAGTAGTTTGGGAGATTTTACAATTTTAGAGGAGACCCATTTGTGAAAAATCTGGACTACGGCTGTATTCGAACCAGCGACAGAAATTAGATGCCCAGATGTGATCAATACTATAATAGCTGGATTACGACACCACACAAGAAGCTCAAGAACTTTATAGTTGGACTCAGTTACTCACCATTTCACTGTATCATGCGGAATCCACCAAACGATCGAGCGGATTGTCTGTTCAAACGGAAGTTCTCAATCAGCTCACGCTGGAATCAACCAACGCCACTGATGAGCAATGAAACTGTAGTACTGGTAACTGAGTTACTGGGTTTGTATGTGAAACTTCTGCCGCACTTCCTGTCATCAATATAACAATATGTCTATCTCATGCTCTGATTGATTTGCTAAAGGGAGCACATTGCTTTCATTTCCTGTGATTGTCTTATACAGGTTATCGAGTCAAGCGGCTAATACAGAATTAATTTATCCTAGTTTGGGATCAATTTTGCAAGCTTCCGTTTATTCAGTACCGTCTGGATTGGAGAATTTGGGCCTAAAAACGCGAAGATTCAAGAAAATGGACAGTGGTTTTGAAATATGCTCAAGATTCGCGATCGTCGTATCTGATACTGTTGAGCTTTATTCACTGAATGCCTGTACTTCGAATTCCATACTTCACTGTTGTTACTTTATGGTATTACGGTATTTTCTGCAGTCGTGCTCTCATATTTATTTGGTATATAGATGAACTCATAGTATCAACTATGAATAGTTTGAGCAACCATGAAAGCGTCCACAAGGATCTAAGGACTACTTTAAAATTTACTAGTAGTGTCTGTTAGTCGGATGGTGTTGATCACAGGAAACATACAGACTAGGAGAAGCTGAGAATCATTGTGCACATGTGAATGTGTGTTAAACGATTTAGAAAGAAAAGACAGTCCGGAAAGGTGTTTCGTAAGATTCATAGGACATTTACGGGATAACCAAATGTGACAAAACACGCGAGAAACAGTAAATTTACTGCATTGATTCACTCTCTACCTTGAGCTTTCACACTTGAGATGACCACAAAGAGAGAGCCGAAATCTATTTACCTAATTCAGAATGCATCAGAACTAAACGTGAATCATGAAGAAGTGTCGATGTTTGCAAAGAGGCTATCGGCTTGAATAAATTAGGAAGTATGCCGTAAGCACATCCGAAAAATTGAGTACTGTTTACACGGTATCCCTAAGTCCGGAAACCGGAACAACTGAGGTCATCCGCCATGGTCATCATAGTTGCCATCTCAACAAATTGGCAGGTGTTCTTGCAGTTTCTAAGCCCCTCGGTTTTCCGTAAGCACATATATCCAGTTGATCATTTAGCTTCATCCATTCTTAAGGCATCATTGCATTCAACAGCAACACACCTCTTCCTGGCTTAATGACAACATAGATTGTCCAGGGCTACGGAATTCAAGTCGGAATGGTGCTTACATATCTCTTTAACCAATGTACATTTACTAATTATCAAAAGCACACTTTTGAGAGTATTGATTCAGTTATGTATTATCGACCATTTCTTGTGTGTGATATACCCCGCTCGTAAACAGCCTGGCTCAGTTAATTTTGTTTGCCAAACCAAAACACGTCAACTATTCTCAGCAGTGATTGTACATTAAAGTTAGAAAACTACATTCTTATTTGTTCCATCAACTTTTGTGCACGACAATTGCTGGTAAGCTTTGTTGAGTGCTAGCGATTTGATTATGCAATGGTTGTGACCATGTTGACGAGTCAGCTAAATAGTACACCGTTAACAGATATGTGAATTTCGTCAAGCGGTGTTTGTCAAAGTTCATCAATAAGAGTTGTGCACAAAGTTTTGATGTAGAAGATGACCTTACAGTGTGATTGACTCGGAGAAAACTCCTCCCTCTCTGTTTGCTAACAATCACCTGACCATGAATAGACTGAGCGTTTAACATATGTGGTAAATGGGAGTCAACGAAATGTGTATGCAACACACTGTCGTTTGTCACTATTGGTAAACTGAATCAGAGAGGTGCACCGTCTCGGACGAGATAATAGTCTAAAATGGATTGTCGAAGGTCGTTAAGTATGAATTAACAAGTGGTTAATCAAACACTTCAAGAGCACCATTCGGGCACATCAAGTAGATGCAGGCCACCAGTATGAGTTTCGTCCTACTTCTCCTAAATGAAGCAATGGGTCTTCGCTATCAATGTACTAGGGTTGAGGGCGTTTGTTTCCGGATTAACTTGTCATTGTGACCGAAACCATAGATCACCTACACATAACACTTCATAAGTACTTTAAGCCACATTATTTACAACTCCATTCACATCCACTGTCCCCAATGTTAACGGTAATGACCGGACCCGGGGAATGGGTGACTGATGACTTTGTGGTTCAGTCGGTTAATGCTTGTTAAGAGATTGTAGGCTAATATGGAAGGAAAGTCTTGATCTCTGGAAAATAAAATTAAGTTAGATGAAAATAAAGGGCGAGAAGAAATTCAGCATAGGGGAACATATAGTGTCATCTATGAAGGATTTTTTGAAGAAAACCAGTTTACTATGTCGTGTGTACCAAAGATACCTGTGTTGGCCTTGTAATTTCTCTTGACCGACTGTTACCTTTGAAATGATGTCTAACACAAACATAAGTCATCACCACACCCCTTAATCCTGTTCTCTTCAAGCAAAGCCAACTTGAGTGTCAATCCTTCGTATGACCATCTGCCAGATCCAACACATTGTCCCCCATCTACTGTCATGTATCTTAATTTTGTAGTCTTCGTTATGTCGAACAATCGATGTTCTTTGCCATTCGAAATAACACTTTGCATTACGTACCTCCAGCCTAAGGATTGATGAAGTGTCCAAATTATAGTAGAGTTTTGGATACTACTCTGCTGAACAAGTACTCTCAATCGAATCCATTGTTCTGGCATTCGGACAACTACAAGGGTTCGGACATAACTACAGCCAGTTCTGTCTTACCTAAGGTAACTGTGAGCTTTTCCAGTGATTTGCCCTTAACGTCCTCAACTTATAGTTGTTAGACGATAGGACAGTGGAAATCAGCACTAACAGTTTTGGGCTAAAAACACATCGTGAATCCAATTGCAAAACCGAACGGAGGAAGTATTTTCTGTGAAACCGGTTCACATGTCTTCAGTTACGTAGTGTGCACAGGAGAATAGTGAGCTTCAGTGGATCTACACAGTGCTGGTAAGGTCAACCGTACTGACAACTGGATTTCTTGTAAGCAGCGACAGAAGGAGTAAATCTAAGACAACTGGCTTAAATGACCATGTCAACAGGCATTTCACAAACACGTTCAATTGATCGTTCTTCGGACTTACCGATTTAGAGGAACGTTCAAGCATGAAAGTTTGACCACGGACAGCACATGGTAACATGCATCATCGAACATACCCTAAGCATGTCCGTGAATAGTCTGCCACAAGATATCAAAGCTTCACTTTCACTGGCCCCGGATTTACCAGAAATGCAAGGGGGTATAACTGCGAAATGTAAACGCTGTAGGTAAAGATGGACTACTGTGGGAAATTCTGAGAAGTGGCGAACCGGTTTTAGAACCTGCTCTTCTCCAGTTGGACCACTCTGTCTGAGTGCAGGAAACGATCCTTCGAGTTCAAGGGTTTCCTGATCTTACCTTTGTTTAAAGGTAAGAGGAGAAAGCAAAGCACCGGCAATTATCGAGGTGTCAGTCTGCGAAGCTGCGTCGGAAAGTTGCTAGCAAATTTCCTGCTGAACCTACTAAATGCAAGAGAATTGGAAGTTAGTGGTTCCGAGCAGCAGTACAGATTTTGCACCGGTTGCAGTACGCTCGACATGTTGGTCGCTACTCGACGGATCCGGATGAAATGCCATGAATGTAGTAAGGCAGTATGTGCTCCCTCTGGAGATTTCACTAAGTCGTTTGATTCCGTGAGCTACGAGACACTGTGGAAGGCGCTTGGTGAATGTGGATGTCCAGGTAATTCCTGTCAGTTTAATCAGACTTCGCATGTGGATATAACAGTGATGGTTTAGTCGTTTGAATTGACCCCTGATAATTCTGAAATTGTCATTGGTTTGAAGCCGGGTTGTGTCCTAACCCCAACCCTACTCAGTTTATATTTGACTGCAGTGCTAACAGTTGGCCTTCAAGATTGGGAGAACGGTGTTGAGGTTGAGTACCACAGAGGCGCAGGCGTGCTGAATATTCGAAGCTCTAGCGCTCCAGGCCCTCTGCGTACATCAGCGATGCGCATGCTTCTGCTCGCAGATGATAGCGTGCTATATACACACAGCAAAGACTAACTTTAACGACCGGTGACAGATTTTACGACCGCAGCATTCAAGTTTAGGTTGGATACCAACACAGGAAATACATTTTCTTTTTCTCAGCCTTCTCCAGGAGGAGTTACTGTACCTGTACTCGAGATGAACATCGACGGAGACAATGTCGATATCTGCGCAGACTTTCAATACTTAGAGAGCAATCTGTCGACAGATCTGTTTTCCGACCGCAAGCTGTAAGCTTGTTTGGCGAGGGCTGGTACTGCTTTTGGATGTTTAGAAGAACGTGTCTGGAAGAACCACAGCCTAAAGATAAAAATTAGGCAACCTATGTGCTGCTCAGTGGTACTGTTTATACGGTTGTACGTCATCGAGACTTGCACAGGAATTGTGGCATTTGAGTCACTTCTGTGTGTAATATCTAAGACGCATCTTGGGTGTTTGGTGGTCAGACACGGTTCCACACAGTGAGCTACGGCGAGTGCATACGGGCGAGAATGACGGCATGCTGATGTTCAGTAGGTTTGTTGGTTAGGACAAGTCTGTTGGATGGGCGACGAACAGATTCCGAAACAGCTACTACACGGGCAAGTGAAAGCAAATGAGCGAAATCCTGGTGGTCAGAAGCTACGATACCATGTGGGTCTTTCACATCGTAATGTCCGCTTTAGATCTTGACAGGACTTAGTCTTGAACCAGACCGCTTGGAGTAGTACGATCCAGAGAAACATCCGAAAGCTCAATAAACGACGGTTGCTTGACCGTTAAGTGAAGTGCTTCATACGCAAAGAAGCCATAGGTGCCATAGGTTGTGGTGACACGACTTTATGTCATCGTGATAAATATGACCGCGAAAGCGCTGGCCGTCTCGGATTGTTAGGTCCCCAACGTACCATAACATACCGCCAGCAAATGAACGACGGATATTTTAGGTGCAAGTAAGTTAAGCCATCGATCATATTAACCAACACCCGTCTGGTAAATCTTCCGCTCTTCTATTCCTAATCTTGGATCATGCTGGTCTACTGTTTCTCTTTTTCAGCATTGTTGCTGCATTAAAATGTGAGGGTTTTGTCTGGCTACTAATTAAGAATTAAAATTTTATCGTCATCTAATCTAAGATGCAACTATATATTCATCTTTACTAAAATACCTTGTGCTACTGATAAATGGATTGAGAATAACACAACGTTATGAACAAGTTGTAATACCCTACGTTTCAATCAACTCGGGTGGCCTCCCTCAGGATGTTGTAATCGAAATCACTCTAACACGACGCCTAAACTGTTTGACTTCATTCGTACTAGACTTGGTGCGGATATCTTAATTTGTGCTACATTTTGAAGATTTTTCTTCCCAGCCTTGTTCTTCTAGCCCTTTGGAATCTCACTATTTTTGTCTCCGAGAGATATGGTTGTCAGTTTCCCACTAATTTACCAATGGCCAGCATCGGCTAGCTAAACCAAAATGCCTCCATTCACAAGCCTCCTGATCTTATGCTTCCGGACTACCATCGGATGCGATGTGTGATAGTTGAACGCATGATGCAGCCCTAAGCGCTGATGACCATATATTTGTTCAAGGATCCTTTGGTTTCGATCACTGTCACGGGTTATACCGGTAACCAATGTCACCAGTCGTTTGTGAGCTGAAGTGTCTGTGGGTCAACGTGCTTTCTCATAGTGTTTACCGCCAGATTTTCGTTCTGCAGTCATGCTACTAAAAATTCTGGCAAAAACCTCAGCAATCGTACGTTTTTCGTGGAGCAAAACCCACAAATGTCATGTATGATCTTATCCATGGTGGCTTGTATTACACTGAGCGAAGTCTAGGCAAAAGAGACTTGGCTGAACAGGGTTGGAAGTATGAATTACTTTCCAACATGTTCCTTACTTTATGCAGTCAGGAACATATCGTTGTATTCCGCTTGTGCAGCTTCGGTTCATGTAAGACTGGAAGTATTGTTTACCAAGTGTCAGTTATAAAAAAATCGGCCTTCCAGGGCTATGATATCTAACGGTTAAAATCCCCTATACTTGAAACAAAAACTCACATTATCTGTGCTGAGTAAAAGGAAATGTTTCAACTAGTCAACAAGGACAGAAAAGTGAATGAGGTTGGAAAACATTTAATCACAAGCAAAATCGATCATTTCGCGTGATAGTGTCTTTGGGAAAAAATTGACATAAACAAAGCACATCCTGTCTATGACAATATCTACACTCTCAGTACAGGTGATCAGTTCATAAATATCCTCCACAGTATACAGAACTAGATTTCGACAAACATGTTCTAACATGTCAACCAGTCATTTTGCTCGTTGATAGTATGGCGAATTATTCAGTATTAAAACGGTTCGTATCCTGTTTGTGAGTTGCAGGTGAATCACACACAGTTGTGAAGTCATGGTACCAATGATTTTTAAATCCCGGTATTGTTTTTCAGTGATAGACTTATGTAACTCGTGTGAAGTTATCAGTAACTCACGACATATCTGCTCTTCAACTAATAGCACATTGCCCGATTTGCTGGTAGGTGTGAAGTTATGGCAAGCAGTAAGGGATCGGGTTCATATAATTTGAACAGTTGATCAAAATGGCATTTGTTAGACTTTGCCGGAACCTCTTCCACACTTTTTATATACTCTTGGCAGCTCATGCAAGCAATATCGGCTGCTTTACCTGGCTTTATACTCGTAATATTTTCATCTTTCTTCAGTTTTTGGTGGGCCCCATGTTAGTCAAACAACATTTCTGTCCCATTTGAGACAGTTATAATTAATGAAGAGCATCTTTTTCAAATGTTAAGAGGCAGATTCATCAAATCAATCTAATCAGGACATCGGTGACGGCTGGCGAAATCAGAAAAGACACTGAGGGGCACGTCGGACCAACTAGCAGGAGACGTGAAAGTGAGCGTGGGTGTCGCGACAGGAGCATACGTGCAAGTGAACGTGTGTGTCATGTCAGCCCGAGGACTAACGCCTATGGAATTGGCCTTACTTGGCCACTTGGCAGCGAAGTGGCCTAAACAAGCAGACAGTGAATCAACAAGTAAATGGCCATATTTGGCCACTAGTTCATGATATATATATTTACAGGCATTTTATTCGTTTGTCGAACTGGTATTTGGCAATACAGCGTGCTTGTCCGCAATCGTGTTCTTCTTGTCTCTGCGCAAGTAGACTGGATGAAGCCGCATAGCAGGGACCCACGTCAAGCAGTCAAACCGTATTAAGACGTTTGGCAAGGAAAAGGCGCGTTACATCATCAAACCTAAATGTTTCCTCAAAATTCGGGGTGTTAGAGACGCCGTTAGTTGAAAATGTGCAGCCCGGAAATTTTGAGAAGGCCAGATGGGCGGCATTTCACTGTGGCGAAGTAATCAAACTGGCCGTAGGTAGTAATTTTGTCGAATGATTGCTATCCGACCTACGTGTCTCCCTATCAGTGGAATCCGTCCAACAGTTCTTCAGTACGTAGACGTGTACAACTGCAGGTCACAAGCCAGTTGTAAGACTGACAGAATGTTTTGGATATCTCTGACTTTCTAGGTTTTCTGTGATGCTGTATTGCAGTAAGTTTGATTTGTTTGTAGAAATTCATCCCAACCGTTTCGTTTCATTAATTTTTGCTATGGGTAGTGTACAGATATGATTATTTATGTACTGTGACTACAAACAGACTGCAACTCTCATTTTCCATTTTGCTTACAACTAACATCGCACGGTTGCTAGGACTTTCTTCGTCCAGTGTTGGTTGATACGTCCTATTTTTCATCTATGCCTGACTGTTTTAATGGGCCCATTTTCCGCTGACTGGTGGTCATTTTGTGATGTCGTTTTTAGTTACTCCATTTTGCACGCCGAATGGGTTGAGTATCTGGTTACTTCACATTCAAAGTGAGAAGGCATTTTTACTGGAATGTTTGTCAGTAGTATCGCATAAATTCCAGTTCTGACTTTTCCTAGGACTTGAACGATAGTCTTACTAACCCTACCGTGTGGATCGAAGTTCATGGAATTTGAGAAGGCGGTAGGACGTACTTTGCAACATGTTAGCATTTCGTTTATCCTCATCAGCCGACTGCACAAATCTTAATGTATATATAGGTTTAACACACGGTGACCAAGCAATGACGAACAAACATTACGAGTGCATGTTAGGGTAGGGTAAACGGTTTCGATGTCACAACAACGAGATGGATTGCCTAAACGCGTCCTGTCAACAGAGAGCAGCTGAGTTACGTTGGATTAACGGCGCTTCAAAAAATGTCAACGTCAAAGTTTTGATTGTGCAGTAAGACCATGAACGAGGTGGCGATGTCAACGAAGTGACCTGTTTCCATTACCCGTTTCACGATTGATGACGCCGGATTTCTGTTCGGGTGTTGGCATGCCAACTCACATTGAGTTACTGCTTGCACTAGCCACTTGCAATGACGCTCAATATCCTCCCGTCTCAAGTATCGGTTTGACAACGTATGTGTTATCGCAACTGGAGGTGAACTGGTAGATGACACAAGAGGTAGGTTTTTCCGAGAGGGAACGATCAGGGCTAAGCTGATTGATCGTACAGGCGAGAAGTAATAACCACAATTCCGACGCGGGATAGGTTTGATCCATAGCATAGTTCAACTTTCGACTTACATCGTTAGCATTATGGCCTTCCGTGTAATTGTCGAGGAAGTCGCCAGTTCCCGGGAAATATTGTGTGACCAGAATGCTAACAAAGTACGCTTGTCAGTGATCTTCACCGTTGCAATGACCGTGTACTTCTCCGGTCTTCACGAACGACCTCAGCCGTCGTGACAACTGCTGTTGTCAGCCCGATTACACGTCTACACTCTACCGTCTAGACTTTTGCCTGATCCATTCTCTTTGAAATTGCTGGTTGCTAGTCGCAAACCCTATAAATACGAACGGGTTCTTGACCACGTTTTCTTCAGGCTGAGTGACATAAAAAGAGCTCTGTTTGGAGGCCAGTCTTTGTGTGCATACGGTAGTCTCAGGTGGATGGGTTGAGTCGGAAGAGACTAAATGACCGCGTATACTCTGTACTCCGTTGTTCATTACCGTTATTCGTCTTGCTATCATTCGTCGTTTAATTGACCGCCATTCCGTTTCCGTTCACGCGCTCGTCGACCGTAGATCCAGTTATAACAGTAAGAAAGGTTGATGGGGACGTGCTTCTTCGGCACTGTTTGTGGTTGGGAGTTTTCCGCTCGCTTCTTCTGATGAATTTAAGCAAACATCGCCGGGAACCCACTCGCAAGCATGACATTCCTCAAGAACTACTCCTTAGACTTCAGCCAGTCGGTCATACTTTGCTTACTCGATGGAAAAGCGTACGCAGTACACCAAGCATGTAAGCTACGGGCAAATATTGAGAGATTTTCATGTGCTGACCTTTTCATATGGCTTTCCAGTAAACAGACCGACTAAGTGTACCCTCTGAGTGCTTAGAAATGAAAATACCTAAAAAAAGATGATAAGTTGTAAAACATATTCATAGGTGACAGAAAAGTTTCGGCGTTTGAATTTAAACTGGTATATGAGTTATGAAATCATCATAATCTAGTCCATCTTTGAACATTGCAAGGAAAACATCAGCCGATGTTGAAACCAACACACTATCTACTGCTGCACAAATATATAGAAATTTCTTCAACATTCTCCTTACACACAAGAATTACTTAGTTAAGGTAATAGATGGAGATAAATAATATGGATTCAAATAAAGTCACAAAATATCAGTCGCCTCGTGCAACGGAACATTCATGAATAGTGAGGCAATGTCGACTGATCGCGGATTTGTAAGGGACTCCTCATAAATGATATACTGCAATTGTCGATTTAATACACGTTTCGAGTATATCGGGGACAACTCAACAGAACTGTCTTAAATCTTATTGTCCAGTTGGAACCAAGTTAAAAAATTTACTAGCTTTGTGAGCCAAGAATTCGGGTGGCGCATGAATGGCTTATTTAGCAAATCATCAAAGGTGACACATGCTTCATCAATATAACGAATATAAAACGTTTTTTTACACCTAATGACAACCCCGGAGCAATGTAACTCGTATACGCAATAATGGTTTTTCTTCTATTCTTCCCAGTGATGTAACTTTCGCAATAAGTGCGTTCACCTGACTTTTCTGGGTAGTATAATTTGATCGTTTATCCCCACCGCATTCCTCTCGTCGTAAAGTTCGTTCCAGATGCAACGAAAGTCAATTAAGCTGCCTTCGTTCTCTCACCGATCTGCGCACCAGCAATGTAGACGTTGATACCATTAGTGTCCGTTTTATTCCGAGGGATGGATCGTACCAGGTGTATAGCTGACTTCTGTGAATCCGATGATGGCGTCTCTCATCCCTGATTAAACACACAGGATCACTACATTTCACCAGCAGATAAGGTCCCTCCATTTTATGAGCAACTTCTTCAATTGTGGTCCCGCTGCACCCTGACTCCACCGGTCTGTGTATGTTATTTTAAAATCAGGTGCAAACGCAATACGTCAGTCAACTAACTGTGCGGTTGGCTGTTTTTAGCGGTCTCTCAGGAACTTGCGGAGTTTTGATTAGTGAACCTTCGCACTTTTACAAAATCACACCCATTAGTCCATTGGTCTACCCATAAACCGATCGTCTAAATAACAGGCACATGTGGCACTCGTTTATACGTTAAGTTAAATGGCGATTTATCCGTTGTGTCTTGTGGCGAATAGCAGTGATCAAGTAGACTTAAGAGCGTCTCTTCCAACCCGGCTATTAGACTTCCAAATGCTGTTTGCTCGTGTGATCGTATTCTTTAATCTGTCTGTCCTCCTGATTCGGAAATGACCGTTGTTTTAGTCCATTTTGTGGAATGTTTTGTCGTAAAGACGAGATATCGGCTGCCACAAGTGGCTAACGGGAAATTCATAATGTCCATAGACAAAAGTTTCGCTGACTGAGATTGATTCAATGTGGATTGGCTAAATTTGAATCACCTACAGGAACAGTTTTTCCAGACGAGGCAAGTGCTCCATCAGCTGAACCACAACTCTCAGAAATTTAGTATTTGGATCTAGTTATCCACCCAACCAAGTGTGCCATGTGAAATCCACCAAATGATCCAGCCAACTGGCTGCCCAAGCAGGATTTCTCGACCAGCTCACGCCGTAATCAACCAACACCACCGATGAGCATTGACGTTGTGCTACTGATAAGCAGTCTGGCAGATGTGATAATTTAGAAGAGACCCAATTAAAAAAAATCTGGGCTTCACGTGGATTCGAACTAGCGACAGAAGCAACATGTCCAAACGTGGCAAATGTCCTATCAGCTGAATTACGAAGCCATGCCGGAAGTTTAGAAATTTCACATTTGGATCTAGTTACCCACCTAACCAACTGTGTCATATGGAATCCACCAAATATTCCAACCGATTGACTACCCAACTAGGACTTCCCAATCAATTCACGTTAGAATTTAGCCGAAGCCCAGATTTTTCTCAACTAGGTCTCCACTAAAATTGTTAGATCTCCCACGCTGCCTGCCAGTACTAGGAATTCGATGCTCATCCATAGCGCTGGTGGGTCGCAGCGTGAACTGACTGAGAAATCCTGTTTTCTCAGACAATCCACTGGATAATTTGGTGGATTTCATGACATAGCGGGTTTGGTAGGCAACTAAGTCCTAGTGTAAAATTTCAGCGCTACCGACATGGCTTTGTGGTTCAGCTGGTAATGCACTTGAAGAATTTGGACGTGCCGTTTCTGCCGCTGGCTCGGATCCAGATGAAGTCTAGGATTTCCTCAAATAGTCGTCTCAAAGAGACATCAATCTTACCAGTGAGTTGACATGCTCTATAGACGTTCACTCACTATTAGTGAATCTATCGCCAAATCGGACGATGAATTATATTTACGGGCTCGTGGTAAATGCTATATCACTATTCCTCCCAATCAGTATTCCACAGGAGACCTGCTGATGTGCACTGAAAATAACAGCTTCCATCCCTCGATTGGTCTTTCTACAAAATAGAGGTGGCGGAGGGGTAGTACTTGCAAGTCCACGAGAGTCCATCTTAGCAGGCTTATCATTGCTAAGAAGTGAGCAAGAGTTGGCAGCATACAGGGTAGAGTTGTACTAAAACTCTACACAAACGACACACTAATATTCAGTCGTTCTAATTTCATACAAAGCTTAACTAGTTGTCATCCCCACCTGAATGTAAAGTGTGAGTTTGCAACTGATAGTTGATTGTTTTATATAGGCATAATCATAATTCGCTGTTTATAGGAATCCCACGTCACCTGGTCACTCCCAGAACTGTAGTCGTTTCACGCCAGTCCATCATTAACACACGCTGGCGAATGCTCACTGGGGCAATGTACCAACAAGACACATCTATACACAGAACAGTTTTGCAGAAGAATTTGATTAGCTCATGTCGCTACTGCAATTTACTGATCAAGCTCAAAAGTTCACAGAAAGACAGCGGACCAAAATAGTCATCCAAATAGTTGGTTACAAAAAGAAAATGGTTTATATTGGACTGACTTCTAAGAGTGAACAGCGTAGGCATTAAACAGCGCAAGGGCTAAACAGGTTGATTATACAAATATTTAACGCAGATGACCTCCGTGTAGTCGATCAAATCCGGAAATTACCCAAAGTCAAGTAGAGGAGATCTGCCTTTGGGTGACACCTCACACTGTGCCCATCAATTCTTCATGATCCTGAAGATGCCATGGACTTGATGATCTTTCAACTGACTGATTAAACAACCGGCCATCTTGACTGTTCGAGACAAAAAACCGATTCATGGTAATATAACATTCATGCTGATGAGCCATTAAAAAACGCGTGCGTCTATAACAATTCGTGATTTAAATGTTTTCTTCACATAAGATGAGTGGGAAATTAGTGTTTCTTTCATCCACAAGAATTTTCCAGCCCTATTCGGTGGCTCGAATGACTCCAATGGCATCCAACCAGCCCTGCGACAGAGAACCCATCCCCCATCACATGTATTCGTTGAAAAATGCAGCATTCCATATATTTTTCCATACTGGTTTGTCCTTTATGTATAAGAATGTGCTGTTTATGTGAAAGCCTTTCGTTTTAGGACAATCGAAATTCTCCATTGTATTTTCAGGCTATGGAATTGGTTTATGATGTTTTGCGGCCCTTTGGATTACGACTGCATGCATTGGCTGCTGTGATAGAACGATGTCCGAGAGAACACTTGAGTTGTCAAAGCCGTCATGTTGTACAGTCGAGAAATAGAGTCTAGCCTATGAGAGACAGAGAGCACGAACCAATGAATGTTGTCAATCACTCTGTTACCTACAGCACGGATGCAGTCAGGTGCCCTAGTAAACATGTTTCAACATTCCAAAATTAGCCATGGGTGACAGACGCAACCGCAACCGCATCAGTCCCAATCAGCGCTGGCGCATTATTGAAGCTTTCGAAAGAGGCGATGATTATTTGTTAATGGTAGCCCGCCTAAATTTGTGTCAGTTGCAAGACCGCGTATACGTGGCCCCATGTCGACTGCATCAGTTACGAAGCGCAACCCCGGAGAGAATATAGAAATAGAATTTTGAATGAGTCGGAAATCGACATGATACTGGAATGGATCTCCACGAACCCGACAGTGACTCTAGTATTTTTGAAAATGCTTGCGAAATCAGGGTTTGTAAAGGAAATATCGACAACTACAGTCAGTCGATGTTTGAATGGGCGGTTTATCCCTGTGAAGAATCTGTGTCAAATTCCTGTCAGCGTCAACACCAATGTGAACTGGGTGGTACGAGGACATTTTGCTTGTCGATTGTTGGAGTGCTATGCGAACTCCAATATTCCGCAGGATTGATCAGACGAAGTTCAACTTGTTTTGCACAAGGCCGATGGGACGTTCTTTGAAGGGAACGAAAGCATGCATTTCTGTCACCAACAGCAGAGGCCGAAACTTACATTTGATCCGAGCAATGAAGGAAAGTTCTATTACGACCTGTACGGTCCGAAGGAGTGTGTACAACAGTACTGACTGTAGACAATGGTTCCGTGCTCTGATGGATTGAAGATTAGAGAACAGCGCAGCTATGTCAACACTGGTGGTAATTTGTGATAATATCCCTTGCTATACTGATTTGGAAAGCATCTTTTCCGAGTATGCTTATCAAGGAGGGCAGCTATTGCGATTAACATCGTATTCGCCTATGCTGAATCCCATTGGAAACGTCTGGAGCATAGTGAAGGCGAAGGTGAGACAGCAGTTGCGCGTCCTCTAAGATGCGTTGACAGGTGGTGGTCATGATCAATTACTGAGCCAGCAGGAATGACGCATGCGTATTCTGGAACAAGTAGTACATTCTGCTATGAAGGAGGTCACGGGGGAACAATGTGTTCAATTTATCCGCCATACTGAACGATTCTGTGTGAAGGCGATGGAACACAATGACATGGGAGTACTATGGGAAATGTGAACACTACCTGTGAATGAGGAGAGCCCTAATCGGAGCTAATACTTTATGATTGATTTTCCTATTCGTGTATGCAAATATTGTTGTTGGGTGGAAGATACGAATTTTTAACCAGCTTTGTCCTAACTTTATCGAAGGATAGTCGGTTGAATAATATGAAGCGGATGTGCAAGATAGCGAAACACATGTTTCATAACAGTGGGTTGTATGTTTCGGTTTCGTTCAAAGTTTTATGGCCATGTACTCCTCGGACTTTCACGTCAACTCTTAGCCTTCGTTCCAATTTTTGTTGTCATCCTGACTACACCGTACTTTCTATACACTTATCTGATCCATTTTTTCGACTTTTCAACCGATGCTACAGAGAAGTACATGACAGTGACAATTGTGAAAGTCACATACTACCGTGCTTTGTTAGGCCTTTTACAAAAGAATATTTTCCGGGAATTGGAGAATTCTCGGACAAAAATTGCGGAAACCATACTGGTGTGTTCGAAAAGTGGATAGCGTCTTCAGCATGCGTGGAATTTGCCGTTCAATTGTGTAATCAGAATGGACTTCTACATCTGTCAGCAACGACTCATTTTCACCGTACTGGATCCGTTTGTTTTGGTGATGGTGCTTCGTTTGACACATGTCACGTCATCACCGCTAATCGCAAACGATTATCATAGCCAGATTTTAGACAAATTCAACTTGCACGTCATAACCTGAATTTAACCACCTTTTCCACTAACATGTTGCATTGTTACAATCCGTGATGCTTGATATTTGCCGAAGTCATGGTAGTCAATTGTGCCAGTCACGGTTTTGTGCTCCCTACAACTGTTTGTCAACCCTAGGCTGTTCTGGATTCAGTTCGTCACAAGTTTTGTTCAGCCAACAGATATTGATGTTGAATAGTTATTACAAGTAAATTGCGAAAAACCAAACAGATCAAAAATATCGCGGTTTATTCCAATCTGATGGGTTCATTATGTCACCGGTGAGTGCTACATTGAATGAAATAATTCTAAGACCCATGTTTTGCACTCTTTAATAGAAATAAGTAAAACGTAAGACGCTACGTTTACGTTAAGAACTACATAAATTATTGGCAAAAAGAACTAACAAATATTACCAAATCTTAACCAGAAGACTGGAGTTTTCAAATTTAGTGACGCAAAGTCGTTGGCCACAATAATGCCGTAAATCGGTAGTCCAGGTTATTCAGACGACTATCCTTCGATAAAGTTAGGACAAAGCTGGTTAAAAATTCGTATCTTCCACCCAACAACAATATTTGCATACACGAATAGGAAAATCAATCATAAAGTATTAGCTCCGATTAGGGCTCTCCTCATTCACAGGTAGTGTTCACATTTCCCATAGTACTCCCATGTCATTGTGTTCCATCGCCTTCACACAGAATCGTTCAGTATGGCGGATAAATTGAACACATTGTTCCCCCGTGACCTCCTTCATAGCAGAATGTACTACTTGTTCCAGAATACGCATGCGTCATTCCTGCTGGCTCAGTAATTGATCATGACCACCACCTGTCAACGCATCTTAGAGGACGCGCAACTGCTGTCTCACCTTCGCCTTCACTATGCTCCAGACGTTTCCAATGGGATTCAGCATAGGCGAATACGATGTTAATCGCAATAGCTGCCCTCCTTGATAAGCATACTCGGAAAAGATGCTTTCCAAATCAGTATAGCAAGGGATATTATCACAAATTACCACCAGTGTTGACATAGCTGCGCTGTTCTCTAATCTTCAATCCATCAGAGCACGGAACCATTGTCTACAGTCAGTACTGTTGTACACACTCCTTCGGACCGTACAGGTCGTAATAGAACTTTCCTTCATTGCTCGGATCAAATGTAAGTTTCGGCCTCTGCTGTTGGTGACAGAAATGCATGCTTTCGTTCCCTTCAAAGAACGTCCCATCGGCCTTGTGCAAAACAAGTTGAACTTCGTCTGATCAATCCTGCGGAATATTGGAGTTCGCATAGCACTCCAACAATCGACAAGCAAAATGTCCTCGTACCACCCAGTTCACATTGGTGTTGACGCTGACAGGAATTTGACACAGATTCTTCACAGGGATAAACCGCCCATTCAAACATCGACTGACTGTAGTTGTCGATATTTCCTTTACAAACCCTGATTTCGCAAGCATTTTCAAAAATACTAGAGTCACTGTCGGGTTCGTGGAGATCCATTCCAGTATCATGTCGATTTCCGACTCATTCAAAATTCTATTTCTATATTCTCTCCGGGGTTGCGCTTCGTAACTGATGCAGTCGACATGGGGCCACGTATACGCGGTCTTGCAACTGACACAAATTTAGGCGGGCTACCATTAACAAATAATCATCGCCTCTTTCGAAAGCTTCAATAATGCGCCAGCGCTGATTGGGACTGATGCGGTTGCGGTTGCGTCTGTCACCCATGGCTAATTTTGGAATGTTGAAACATGTTTACTAGGGCACCTGACTGCATCCGTGCTGTAGGTAACAGAGTGATTGACAACATTCATTGGTTCGTGCTCTCTGTCTCTCATAGGCTAGACTCTATTTCTCGACTGTACAACATGACGGCTTTGACAACTCAAGTGTTCTCTCGGACATCGTTCTATCACAGCAGCCAATGCATGCAGTCGTAATCCAAAGGGCCGCAAAACATCATAAACCAATTCCATAGCCTGAAAATACAATGGAGAATTTCGATTGTCCTAAAACGAAAGGCTTTCACATAAACAGCACATTCTTATACTTAAATGGGGTACCTGTTTTGCAAATTCTATTGATTATCCTATTGATATATATCTGGTGGCACTTTACTTTTCTCAACAAGCATATTTCCCTTCTCTTACTGCTTGTTAACTGCCCATTTTTGACGGATTATTTTTTATGGTTTCCATTGTTCGTTGGTGAATTCTTTGCAGCCAGCCTTTTTCGTTGTATTCTTTTTTTATTTTGTTCCATTCACTTTTTCTTTACTACTTTATACCATGCAATGCGTTCTTCAAGCGACTAGCATGGAGATAATTACTTAAAAGCATAGATCTTTCTTCGTCCTTTAACCACCTATGACCTTACGAACCCATTGCGGAAGATAAAATCCAACTCCTAAACATGGCTTTAAGAATAGCAGCCCCGAAGTATCCAAGAGTTTCCATTACTGGCATACGTTTGTGTTCTGCACGATTAATTTTCCAGTTCGATGGAAGTTCTTCTGACTGCTTCTGATTTTTGAGCTTGATGTGCTGCAGAGATAAACCGGAGGAAACAAACAATGTATTACGATCCCCCACTGCTAGTAACTTGCTTTGTGGTCAACCACAATACTGACACATGAAAGTGTGCTAGCAGAAATTAGCCGACATTCATGTTACTATGCATTAATTTCTAAGGTTACTTCATGATGATAGTAAGAGTGTTATCACTCTAATTAGATAACTAGGAAACGAACTATATCGCCGCTCACATAGTACTTGTTATGCTGCGGATTAACAAGTAATATTTCTCACATTTTTCACGACTGTTGCCGAATAGTAGTTATTACGATTTACTAGTATTGGCAGTTCTGTATGCACCCACCTTATTAAGGGTTTGTCCAACGTAGTTGTCAAGAGATCCAACAAGACTCACATCCCGATAATACCACTAAATTGCGAGTATATAAGTGTGAATGAAAGCTTGTGTGCTCCCACACACACAAGTCCACAGACAGACCACAAACAATATGAATCGATAGACTTACCGGTTCCTGAACGCATATATTTCGCCATGGAGGCAACAACCGCCCGATCTGACAGAACAGACTTATCCAGTCGACAGCAACGTGCATACTGATCGGTCCCTCGAACTAACAGTCTCGGCCCCTGCTTGCTGAGCGCTAAAAAAAATAATGATGAACAAAAAATTGATTGAACCCTATGGCTTCATCAGGCTGTAACGGTATATGAGTGGCGAGATACACTCGTTTACAGTTTGCAGACGTCGTGGTACATTTCTCACTATTTTTCACCGATACTTCCATTATATTCACAAGATACACACAGTTCGCAATCGCTATTTGATAGCATTCACTGATGAGTGGACGAAGTGCTTACAGATTATAGCTATGTGTTCTGAATAAGCAATGTGAACGAGTGTGCTTTTTGCACACTCCAAATTTTATATATAACCCGAAGAATTGTCACAAAATGAATCGCTCAACTTAAGCTATCCAGTTTTACTTGGTCTAACACAACCTCATTCGTGTTCGAGGCGTCCAAACGATTTTCAGATATGAGTGAGGAACGCAAAGAAACTCACACAGACCGAATATGTTGTATGCTTTTTCTCCTGTAACCAAAGTGGTTCCGTTGGAGTTTACACTTCCCTGAGGATTTGCAAACGGAACCTTAGCGGTGTGTCTAGCGTCAGCCCTCCAGTTGAACTGCTTCCAATAATCGAAATTTAAGTTGTCTGAAAATTATAACTTGGAATAACTAGCTATTGCTAATTAATTGAGTTAGAATGATGTTGATATGTTCACTGTTTATGCTGCTCATTAAACAAAGTAGGTTAGACTGTGCAGATTATATACAAGGATGGGTACGAGAATGAACCATGTTTTTCTATGAGAGACCACCTATTTGTTGCACGTTGTCAATTCCTGCTTTCTACCAATGCTGATGGCTAATTTCATTGAGTGTAGATAACATTGTACAAGCTTATCAAACACAATGTGAATGGTTAAACAGATAAACCAGATTAGACGGCCTGTGTCTACAAACTGTCGTTAAACTGATTCAGTGGAACTGTTAGTCGCCTCAAAAAAAAGCAACTGTCCAGCAAAAACAGGCAAGAATCCTTTTTGCATCGTAAGTAACAAATGAACTTCAGTGGGAGTTTAGCAGGTGGCAATATATCCCTTCCTTTCCAGGACACCAATACACTGAATCTGAGGAATGATTCATCAAGTTTTGATTCGATTTTGTTTAAATAAAGTGTAACTAAAAATGGAAACACATCTTTCGTTTTGCAGCATAATTTTGGGGAGCTGATATACCTAGATTGGGACAACCCTGGCATATCTCAAACAAAATTATACGAATATTTTATCCAGTTATTACACTGGAGCACACGGGACTTACTGTAGATAAGGTGTAAACTTGTGGTAGCGTTCGGTGTTGGCTTATCTCTCGTAATAAACAGAATTTGACTCTTCCTAACCTACTACCGTCTTCCAAATTCAAAGTTTGAAAATCCTGTTACAAGAAGGAAGCTTATCGAATGATACGTACTTTTTTGAGGTGGGTGGAAAAACCTTTCAGAAACGAACAAACTTGGGGGTTTGTTAAAACTGAATCGCTCCCTCATCGTGCTCCAAATAGTTTGTTCTTTGCCTTACAATAGTCTCAGCCGAAATGGTTACATTCTAACATACTGAACATTTTCGTATATCTTCATTATTAGACATAACACACGCTTAACTAGGAAGTCTTGTCCCACACACATGTCACTCAGCTATTGCTCTAGTGTTGTGAGCCAAGAACACGGATGGCGCAACTGTTGTTTATTCAGGAAACTAACACGGGTTAGTTGTTCAACCAGGACAAGAAACAAAAACACTCATCTGCATATGGCAATCGCCACAGACGCTAATGCCCAGCTCCTTTGCGTAGCTAGGAATATTCCGGGGCATACTACACTGTCGTGTTGGTGTGATGTTTCTTCCTGTGTTTCTCCTGCGGCTACTTAATGGCAAAATTCATGTTGTCGCCCCATTGCTGAATGACGGTGGCGTGAGTAGTATGGGACGATCGCTCGTCCTTATCACACTAGTGTTCGGTGCTTCGACGAACACTCTGCCGCCAGATTATACGCTACCCCATTATCAACTGTGGACTTTCTGGTTAACGCCTATATTATACTCTCTCAAGTGACTTGTTCAACTGTTTTACAAGTTTGAATTGCCAGTTCCATTTCAATTTGTTTAATTACACTGAGGATGCACTGAGTCTTGCCCAGTTTCCTGGTGCCTTATCCGTCAGTTCTGTGGGTTTCTTACTTAGCTCCAGCTGTTCTCTAATGTAACAGATTTGAAGTTGAACACATAGACATACTAATGCTAGTTTAGTGAAGGAACGAATCCCACTTGAGTTTTTGGAGTTTACAATGGCCAAAACAGATATTTCAATAATGTATTTTGGGGCAAAACAGTCACCGTATGAGAAAGGACTGGCATGCATTGCAGCTGAAAACAATCCACATTCAAAAGAACTTCGAAAGATCTAAGTCATGATCTAGGCTATAACAGAAATGAACATGCGCGCCATCTGTTGCTGGTAGAGTGATTCCACAAATCCAGTCACATTATTTTATTTCAGTAATGACTGCCTGATAGATAACTGATCAGAAATACATAAAACATGGGCCGCCTGACAGGTCTTGCATCTTGATCACGCACTGAGTTGAACTACACAATGTGATAACCATATCGATGGGGTCGTTCATGTCAAGCATAAATAGATCTTTAGATGCTTTGATGCTAACTACGATACTTTGCATGTAGTACCGTTGAAATCGTTGAAAATTTAAGTACCACCAGTAGGATATTAAAATAAAGTGCAGTGAAAAGGACGATTAAAACGAAGCCAATGAAATTAACATAATGAGTTGGACAGATAATACAGACCTAGAAACAGTGGTGTATTAGTGAAGTATTTGATAGAATTCTGTTGGGACACGCATTGGTCTATAGGACTGAGAACGCCGTGTAAGTCATGTTAAAGTCACGCAGTGCAGTAGAACAAGGGCATTTAATCGGTGAGTTGTTTTCACCTCCGTGTCGACGGTCCTGTTGTCCTGTCATCGTGGGCGAATCCACCGTACTGAACAGTGTCTTAGACTGGCGTTCGAAATGAGATCGACCATGAGGGCATCGGTTTGTGTGTGTTTCACTGACCGTAGTGATGTAGGCGAAACTGACAAAAGTTGCTTGAGATCAATGCGGATACATACTCGTGAAGGCCGCTCAGCGGTGGTTTTTTGAGGCTTAACATTCTGGTCATTTGCGACAGGAACTGACCTAGAACTATAACCTTGAACACGCCATTCTGTAAATATCCAGATCCAACGAAGTATAACCTGCTGGATCTCCACGTTGGAACCAGAACGTGTTCTAGAAAAAAACGATATACCTAGTGCTTCAGTAAGCTTCTCGCCTTGTGTATCGGCTAGACCCATCTGGTGTATACAGCAGTGTAAGTGAGCGAACCTTTGTTACTGTTGGCTCCTCTTCACCTTTCTGTCTAACTTGGCTGTTATATCTTAACTTTCAATGTTTCTTACCCAGATTGCAGTAGTAGCTGTGTAGTTAGTTTCAACAGTCATATTACAGTTGATCACTGCCCTTACCGCTTCACCAAGGAGAGTATCCATATGAGTCCCTATGCTCATTAATTCGTTGCTTGGATCCAAAGTGTTAGTGAAGATAGGCGTTTTTAATGTCCACACTTTTCAACCTATAGTTCAATGCGCTGCGTTATCTCGGACTCTAGTCACAGTGACACCTAATGCCTTCTGCCTTAAGGAAACTAAAAACTGGGTTATCAGCATGTAGATAAAGCCCCCATATTATAATGGATCTTGGCTGTGTTTATCAACTGACCTCAGGGCAGTTACCATCGGTCAAGCTGGATTGGACGTAGCTCAAATTAAGATAATAGAAGCAGCGATTACAAAATGGATTCTTGTTAGTGGTAGGCCGTTTTGTTCGTCTTTTCAGCCCCCTCAAATCTAAATCTATGCGACTGATACATTTTCGCACCATCGTTGGCATATAGAACGATTTGTCGGGACTAAAAATGTATCCTAGAGTTGGAAGAGCAGAAGCAGTGTAAAACAGGGAAAATAATGTGTTTGCACAAACTTGGATCGTCCCCACTAGGGCTAAAGCTTTGTTCTGCGTCTGGAAAACGGAAAAGTAAAACCTGGAACCAACAAACTACAAGGGCCAGTATAAACAAACTGAACAGAATAACCCTGTGGATTGATCGATTTTAAGTGTTTGAATTGCACTGTAACTGTCTTATATATGACATAGACTTTCCGGTGTTACCAATAAAAATGCTGCTTATCTGGATTTTACTTTTGGCTTTACACAAGTTACCGGTAGTTGTATTAAAGTACGACAATTTCTTTCTTGGATTCGATATTGAACTTCCTCCGGAAACGTATACGTGTTCCGAAAAGGACAGGTTAATCCGTGATCCTTTGACACCTTTTTCAAATTCATGCAAACATGTGGACGAAAAAACGTTGCCGAGATTACTGGGTAAGTGCATATTTTCAACAAGACAAAAAGAACCATCTAATAAGTGACTTACAAGTTTGTGACAATTAAGTAAGCTACTTCGCTGCGGAATCTCAGTAAAAGCAAACTGGATTTCTGACAGCTGAAGTGATACAGATTCAGACGAATTCGAAACAGGCTTTTCCATGAATCAGTAGTGGAACAATGAAATGAATCAACAGAGTTACCAAGCTATTTACGACTACTGACAGTAGTTGTTCACGATAGATTCCACCATACTAGTCAGCTTGCCCATTTTTAACCAAAAATTGGGTTCGTTCAGTTAGGTTTACAAAAATACCACAATAGTAGGATGAATCCTGCATCATCTCTGAGGCCCGAATTTGGAAAGAAACAATGAAGCATCAAATATTATCTAAAATAATAGCAAATTCACACTTTTCATGATATCTTCACAGTGAATAAGCTCAAATTGGTTCGGTTCAGGACAGTGACGAATACTTCTCTGACATTGCTCGCGTGTGAATATGATCAGATTTAAGATTGTATATCTTTGTGATGCTTGCGAAGTCGTGGGCAACCTATTCATTTTACAAACACCAACCAGCATGCTAAGCTTTTCCTCGAACGTGAATTACCTTCAGTATATGACAACTTCAGAGTACGAGTTCAGTATTTGCATTCTGGACGGACAATTGGAGTGCCTATCTCATTGTAGAACCTACGACCAACTAAAGTCATGATCCGTTTGGTCTTGCGTATGACCCTACTTTCTGAGAGATAAGGGTTTCTGTTTCCTGCTAACCGTTCAACTGGCTAACTAACATTGGCCGGTTGGAAACAAAGGACACACTCACACACCTACTGGTCATATTCCTTCGGCTTAACACCGGATACGTGGTGTGAGTGGAACCGCACGTGGTGCGCTGCAAGACCGTTGAGGTGATGGTTTGAAGCGCAGGTGTCCTTTGGCCTCGGCCACTGTGACATGTTAATCCGTCTCGCATGCCGCCAACAACAACTTATTACCTTCATTTGTTAGGAGTACAACTTGAATAGCTCTCACAAGTCCTTGAATGATGTTGCGACTAGGAGACGTGCCAGTTTGAATTTTATTTTCTACCCAGCACAGTTTGTTGGTGAACGTATCACGCGTTGCCTTTGTCAAACTGCGTCATCTGTGGTGTCGAAAAGACGTCCGGTTGTCACTGAAAGGAAGGGTATATAATGCCTGTGTGCACTCCATTTTGCTCTTTGGTTCGGAAACGTGGCCTGTTCACAGAGAAGATATCAACAGACTCGCTGTGGTTGACTATCATTGTCTCCGCCAATTGGCCCATATTAAGTGGACTGATTGCGTGAGCAATGTGGCTGTTCACCGGCGCGTATTCCGGAATGCTCGGGATGCGCAATCAATTGGTCAGCTAATCACGGTACACAGCTTGCAATTGTTGGGTCACGTACTTAGTACGTCAGCTGAGCGTCTACCATACGGGGCATTATATACTGAGACCACCAACAATTGAGTAAAACCGCGTGGTGGTCAAGCAACAACGTGGTCACAAAATATGAAGACTCTGACTGCTCCATTGAGCAAAGTGGGTAGGTATTGCCTGCCTGGATGGGGTCCTCGTTATCCATCAAACCGCTGGTTGAGTACACTATCCGAGATGGCGATGTGTCGCAGTCAATGGCATACTTGTATCCATACCATTTCTAGTACTTCCGCTCAGTCTTCTTTTAATAATGCTCAACCTTCTTAGTAACGTTTTTTTCCAGGATATTCCACGTCACTGTTGAGGTGAGCGGCGGCCCGAGCCACAGTTCTTTTTGGTCAGGCCCACGGCTGGTATAATGATGATGATGACGACTGTATGATAAACCATTTTATGGATTCAATGCTCAGGTTCCTGTGGGGAATGTATCAGTGTCCAGAAAAAGACTGGTCATCTCCAGTGGTCCAGTAGGCCATCACTGAAATTAGTGAATGTATTCCGACACTGAGACGAGGATCAAATCATTGGTTCACACATAGACAGATACTAGGCGGAAGTAGTGTTTATGATGAGGTATTTGCAAAGTGGAGAGTAAAATAAGTGTCCTAATTTTTGCTGATTGAAAAGCGGAAATTCGGTTGAGGCCCCATTTATTAACTAAAAAATTAGCTATTCTCAAACCTGCACTTTGTAGCCTCGTCCAGATAAGAAAAAACCGTCAATTCGTAAGGAGTTGAGCGTAGCATGTCGATATAAAGAGACGACTGAAAAAATATTGCTACATTTCTGTAAAAACAAACAGTTCCAACTTTCTGACGAGTCATTTCCAGGAATGCAGTCAAGAATGGGGTACAGAACTTCGGTGGAAACAGAAAAACTCTCGACGGATTGACGGGCTGGCGCAAGCAACACAGTAAAATGTTTGCTAATACCGTCCCAAAATGTTATTACTGAACATTCAATGCAGCAGAGAAATTCATAGTGTCTGCCGACCAAGACGAGTGTGCACAGATATAAGCACCTGTAAATAACCATCTAATAAGGGTATCTTATTTTATCGTTCACGTTGTCCACTGGGTTCAGAAAGGCGTGATAAGATCATTGTAAATTAGACTAACATGTCTAAAGTTGACCTCAGGTTGAATTCAGAGATAGCCTGCACGTGAATTGTAACGGATCATGGTGCACTGCTGGCGTCTGACCCACAAAGTGGTTCTGTGACCAGATTGCACCAGATTGTGTTGGTTGTCGTGACTTGATGCGGAATTTCAACATTTCGGTGAAGATTATACATTAGGGCGTGCTATGAAAAGGCTGTCCCAACTCGTCTCTACTCCCCTTGTGATCACACTGACCCGAACGAGTATTATTACAATTTATAGTTTAGGCGATTGTATCGTGATGTGCTAATGCTCAGTAAACATGTTATCACTAAACGAACGGGATGGAAACAAAATGATAGTGCCAAATTATAAAGTTTTTAGACGGCTGACTTGTACTCTTAACGGATTGGTGGTTGGATTGATGAATGGCCTCGCCTACTGCTGTGCTCATTAGGTCGACATTTTGAGTGTTGTTTTCAATCAACAATTCGGAGAAGTATTTCATGTTGATACAAAGTGTGGCTGTGGGGTGTAAACCATGGATCTCAAGCGATACCATAGAAAACTCAAAGAAACTCTCAATCTGATCAATCCCGTCCTATTCATTGTTGCAGAACTGTCCCTTCCGGCTACTGATGAACACCTTCTACGCAACTGTAAGCACGGTAGGTTAGGGGCGGTAGTGTCGCCACCTTATCACAATTTTCCATTGCTTTTCAATGTAGTGGATGTGGTATGTTCACACCAGAAAGCCGAGCTTAAGTATCTCTCAGCTCGCAAAGTGAACTTTGGTTATATGTAAGAACCGTGTCAATTAACGTGGCCGAAACCATACGTATTTCAACTGGGTTCCAGTCAACGCATCCGCGGCAAAATCTCGCAAATTCAGTCATGCTTGAAGTGAATCACATTAGTACGGTAACAGAGATCAAAGTGACTTCACAGTGCTCTTGTAGCGAAAAGTTCTCCAACAAAGCACAATCTCTATTGTCCAAAATGCTAGTTAGCATGCTACGCGCGCGCTCACGTTTATGACTCAGCATTCCAGTCCACAACACCCCCAGGTTTCCGCCCACGCGTCATTTGCACTTCCGCCCCGTTTATGTGTGTGGTTTCCATCTGCCAATCTTCGTCTGTTGGTTCGATTTCGTTGAGCTATGGCTCGTCCGATCGCTCGTGTTGTTCACCATCTATCTACTGCAGGATTTGACCGTATCCCACGACCGTATCGAGATATTCTTGCGTTCGAACTGATTTCGCTGCATCTTATCAAGTACATACTGCAGAAATGAAAATTACAA
>LUCH01000757.1:97768-115243 GCA_013368495.1 Paragonimus heterotremus
CGTGATTCATCTCGAGCACATGATGCGAAATGAACGAAGCTGGTGTCCTGCGTGAATGAACTTTGGCCCCATTCGCACAGATTCCAACGGGTTGGCTGTCGCGGTTACACACCCACTTGGGCAAGTGCTCTGCCATCCTGACTTGCAGCTGCCTCTCCGTCACTCCAATGTAGGTGGAACTGCACCCACACGAATATTGGTACACGCAGTGCGACATGAGGGGGAGAGGTAGGCGGTCCTTGATGGTGGGCGTTTGCATTTTGGTAGTGTGAAAACTGAGAACTACTTTGGCCGCGTAAAAAACTCGTTTAACAGCGGAAACCAACCGACAACAACACTATCGAAGTGCAAAATGTGTAGCCGACTTAACGGATCACATTTTCTGGAAGTATGAATGATATTGTTCTTTATTTCCTAAAGCTTTTGATAGGTTTCATCGTCCAGTGATTGTAATACATTTGACCTGAATGAAGAAACTGGCAATTTTCTTCGGCTGCAATCCATTAAAGACATAACCATTGTTTTTTTAAACATCTGTCCAACACTGACCACCATTAGGCCAATCGATCTGTAACCCAGATTACATGGAAATTGCAAAAAAGGACAATCCACGAAGCTGCGTTCGCAAACCCATTGGACTTTCTGAAGCAAGTGAAGTGACATTAACGCTGTTGTCGCTTCACAAGACGCACTGGCGAGTCGTTCTGTTGTCCAGCAATACTCCCGCCACTCAAGTCTTATAATAATAGGACGTCGGTGCTCAAAGACTGACAGCCTATCGATATTAACCATGGGAATGCACGACGTTGTGTAATAGTACAGAAACTTTAAATACTGAGACGCTACGCACCCCGTTCTTCAGTGTTATGCATGATATATTTATACTATATATACCAGTGTCACACAGGCCTCACAGACTAGCAACAATAACATACGGTGTTTGAGGTTTGGTCACTTATCTAATAATCGCTTCAAGAAATCCATCGCAACTGGCTTCATGGGTAACTACTCAGTCAAATGGATGTATCCATGACCTTCAATGTGGTTCTTTCTGTTGTTAGCTACATCATAAGGTCGGTTAAATCCGGAGGTAGTACCTCTCACTTTCTAGATTAGCATCTCTAGACTATCGAGAAAGCGCTGTATCAGTCGGGTGGCTTTTACGATTTCGATCGATATGAAAAGCTTCTTGTTGATTACAGATTCATCAGTCGCTAACCAAGTCTACACTTCTATGTTAACGGTTCTCTCTGTCACCAAATTCCTAAAACATCTTATTCACTTTTCGGTAAACCCAAGCGTCACTCCAAAAATTGTTTATTCTTTTCGCATGTTCCTACTACATCCCCAAAAGACCCAAACGTCATCGAGACGAAATTCGAGTGGCGCAACAATATTCAATTTGACCAACTTGATCTTCCTGGTTACTTTGTGAAGTACTTTGTCAAGAACACAAAGGAGACTTTAAAAGAAACGCCTACAGTTCAGTTACATAACCCGGAAATCAAACCGCTGGTCTCAACGGAGGATAACACAATCCACATTGCTTCGTATTTGGTCGGGCATTTCTATGTCCTACTTTTGGATGCGTTCCATCCGAAATTCTTACACTTCCAAGCCCCGGGTGAGTCATCCGATTGATATCCAGTTGAAGAATAGACGTAATCGACGAACAGGTGTGATACGTGCATGGAAGCTTCGCATAATTCACAGGGGCCTCACAAGCTTAAAAAAATAATAAAACCGCAGTTAATTATTTAATTCAGAATGGTCAGGGGGTGTTGTGGCTCGGACCAACATCCACGCAGAAGTCAAGTGAAACTGAATGAGAGAAGAACTATTTCGAAAAGTCCCACTGAGTTATAGAACACGAAGTGTAGCAAACATTTGTTTTCGATAAAATCTCATCAGTATGTTACAGTTATAAAGGAAAATAATACTAAAAGCGGTTACATGCGGAACTTGGTATTAGTTCAAAATTCACACCATCCCAATTTTGTGTTCGTGGACGCTGGCTGGGTATCAAGTGCCCAAATATCGATCGGGTAAGTCAGCTAATGGCCAAGGCAATTGAAGCGATTGAACAGTTTTCTGTCCACACAAAGTTGAATTACGTAATCGAATGGCAATGGCCTCGGCAGTGGCTAACATTCGCTGGCGAAAGAGTTTTGACCTGTTCGGTGGAACCCTTTTGTTAACAGCGAACGATCGATCAATATTGACATGATGATCACTAGAAGATCTACAATGACACTCCTGATCGATTTTCTCTCACCTGTCCTGATCCATGCTGGATGAGGTTTTCTGATTCCTCTAGACAAGTGCCGAGTAGTACGACCCACGTAGTTTGCTGAACAACCGCAAACGAACGAGTTGTGGACCGGCACTTTATCCTCCAGATTTAGAGTAATCAGTGGCGAACTGGTGAATGAGATAATCGGTCTGGCTGCGTTGAACGTTCTCTTAAGCGAACTAGTAAGTCGATGGGTCAGTGATTCAGCCAACGTATTTCCTTTGTATGACAGTCGTATGAAAACGGGCTTCTTATCAATTCCTTGAATATAAATTGAACATCACCCACAAGTGATCGCAGCTGTCGCATACACATAGACCTTCCAGTCAGCCCCTTTCGAAAAGAAGCATTAAACTCGAGATACGCTCTAATTAGAGTTCGTCAGTAGTGCATATCATCGCCACTGCTGGGACTAGAACTCCGGCCACGCTGTTCATGAGGCACCCGTGTTTACCACTGCGCCATTGACCTCACATTAGGCACGATGTTCAACTCATATGAAAATCAAAATCCCCTACTACTCATCAGTAACTCCTTGGTTCCTAACTGATGCTTCAGATGCTTTTATATGTTTAGCCACAAAATTGTCGGATTAGCCATTCTCTTGTAGAATATGGGTCACAAACTGTAACTCCTGTTCCAAAGCATCTGCTGAACAGATTTTCTGGCTCTATCCACCAAACAGTTGACCAGGTTTCGTTTGTATTTTAAGTGTGTAAAAAGATGAAAGTTACTGTACCAGTCCGACCAAGTAGTCTTCCGATAAACGGAAAGTTTCAAGCTTCCGTCAGTCCTTCTACTCAAAAAAGCGTCCAGGAAGTGGAAAGACCCATCTGACTCCAATTATGAGGTGAAACTTATCAGCAGATGTGTGCAGTTGAAGTCCTTCAAAAGATCAGCTATGTTCACAGATGAATCTGTGATAGCGAATATATTATCAACATATTGCCTGTAGAAAACCATTTGATTTACAACAATGCTCAGTACCGTTCGTTGCAACTTGCCCATAAAAATATCTGCCAGTAGTGGTCCTAATGGAGATTCCATTGCCACTTCACCAATTCGTCTGTAAATGTCACCATTAAAAATAAACTGTACGTTGTGGGTGCACCTGAGAACCAAGCCGATCGGAATGTTGTCGGTTTCAATAAAATTACATGAGCTCTAATGAGAGCGAAACTCGAGTCTAGTGCTTCTTTTCGAAACAGGCTGGCTGAAAGGTCTATGAGGATGCGATAGCTGCGATCCATTGTGGGTGATGTCCAATTTGTAATCAACCAAATCCCCGACTAATCAGTAAGAATGAAGTTATCAGTTTTATTACGTGGGGGGTTCCCGGTTATACAATACCCCTTATTTATGTATTTCTGCATCCTGTGAAGCAGCAGATTGTAGTTTTGAAAATCTGACAAAGCGTTAAGCCACTTTTTATGATAGCAACGAGCTGGACGAAATGATTAGAACAACCAGTTACTATCGACGATATGTAGGTGATGTGTTTTGCGTAGTGGACAAGACGGAAGATTTACAGTAGTTGTTGACCGTTTTTAACAAGGCGCATAAGAACATCGTTTTCCCGTTGGAACAAGAAATTGATGACCACATGCCATTTCTAGACGTAGCACTAACACGCAGACCAGATGGATCGCTACAGCAAAGTGTATATAGAAAGAAAACCTGGAGTGGACGATATCTACACTTTCACAGCTATGTACCGATTAGTCTGAAACGGGGCCCTGTACACTGCTTGATAAATAAAGCAAAAAGAATCTGTGCGGAAGATGTCATAAAATTTGGATTAAGCATGCTACAGGATATCATTTCTGGTAACGCCTATCCTGAGGAATTTATTACCAGAAACATGCAATAGAGACTTATGCAAGCCCTAGTAGACACAGCTGATAAGAAAAAGATCTTTGTTACTTTGCCGTTCAAAGGAGACAGGGTAGCCGAGCTGATAACGCGCCAACTGACTGACGCGATTGGTAGTACCTATTATGCTGCAAGCCCTATCGTAACGTTCCACTCAAAACGGACGGTACCACTTAATCTGAAAGATAATAGGCCTAACAATGCTGCCTTATTTGTGATCTATTCATTTGCCTGTTCCTGTGGCTCAGCATTAATGGTCGCACCACTAGGCGTTTATCAGAAATAATTCGTGAACACTGCCTGGGGTGGCTTCGCTCCGGAACAACAAAGAACATTAACTCATCCATTCTGGCCCACTTAGTCGACTGTGAACGACACACAGACAAAGATAAGGCGTTTTGCATCGTCTACCGTGCCCCGGCCGCCGTGTCACGAAATATCAAGTGGCGCATCCTGTCTATCGCCGAGGCGGTCACAATTCGATTACGTCAGCCGGATTTGTGTGCTCAAAATCAGTTTGTTCACATCCTGGGATTACCGTGGCCAAACACCTGCAGTAAACCCACGCGACAATTTGATCCAGTCCACTCCCAAATCATCCCAATTAACACTGACTTCCTAAAACCTACCTCCCTTGTGATCATAACCACAACGAAGTCGTGTTTGTGTTTTAACCAATCGCTTTACCCTCGTATTATTTTTGATCAATTATTTTCCTTACAGTTTTTTGATTTGATATATAATTGTACCAGCTTGAGATGAGAATTTATCGAAAACAGTTCTGTTCGCTGAAACCAAAATTGTTCTCAATAAATAATCGTTTAGTAGTTAGTTTTCCTCTCCTCTCTTTCTTTTTTCTTTTCCTTTCCTTGGTCAGCGTTTATTTTGCTTTGTAGTATGGACTTTGAGCATCGACGAGAACCACTGATGTACCACTGTCTTTGAAGAGGAGGATTATTAACTGGTCAGCGACCACAGTATTGTAGCTTACGACTGTCATATATGAACCGTGTATTATAACGTACTTCTGTGAACAAGGCAAGCGAATGAATAGAGTGTTAATCCACTTTCAACAGTCATTCCTCGGTACAGCTATTTACCATATATTGTGTAGGGTGCAGTGGTTAGCAACAGGCCGGGCGAGCTTCAGATATGCAGTGAACAAGGCTTCGTTTATCTTCAATATATATGAACCTGAACGAGAGAAGAGGACCATGGATCAACTAAACCGACCGATTCTGTCTTTGCTTTGCATTAAGTGAGTGGCGGTCGTGTTGCGGAGAATCGGTCACTAGACGTTTTTGCAAATTTTTTTGCTAACCAGTTAAATATTTGCGGAGTGTTTAGATTGATTAAATTTCTCTCAGTTCTTCACAGGTAGCTGGCACTTACAATCATATCTGGGTTGATAAACTCAGTAAAACTCGACAAGAACTGGCGTAGCCAACCTGATAAGCACAACTAAAAGACAAATGGTGTGATGTTTTAACATCACCCGCCTTAACATTGTCCGTCGCCTATCAACAACAGTCAAATGCGAAGCATACTAAGTTAATTAGAGTCAAAAAAGTACTAAGTACTACTTAATCAGCATAGTTTCAGTGAATGCTACCAGGTGCGGGTTTCGAGTACACGACAACGCAGTGGATGATCTCAGTGGGTTAACCAACTGATCTCTATCCAAGGCGTGTCTAGCAACGGTAGACATCAAGTTCCGGTCTTATCACTTAGTTACCAGATGCCGTGCTGATCAAGTAGTATACGCCACTTTTTTGGCGCAAAAATTGCTGATACAGTGAATGTCAGTGCCCCGGAATCAAATCTGATTTCGTTGGTGTGTCCAGCTATTCGCTGTTGCCATGCGCTTGTCATACACGAGTGACGAGAATAAACAATGTGTTAACAACTCGCGAAGTTTGACGTTTCGTGTTGGTAAACCTTATCATAGGGATCCAAGATTTCAAGTTTATTAACTAACTTGGTAAAAATCTTGTCTATCGATCTGATGGTAAGTAAAATTTGAGCTACTCAGTTATCAAACAAGCTATTGAAAGGGACCTATGCCAACCCACAAAACTTTCTGTGAGTTTTGCTTCCGATGACTGTGTGCTTAGAGGCAAGCACTGAAGTCAATGAAATCTAGCCATTGCCAGGTGAGGTTGACAAAGCCAGCGCCGTTTATCAGCTTGATTCGTTGGTCGTACCGAGTGACTATCTGACTAATTCGAATACGTACAGTTTCTTAACTGGCAGAAAATATCATGAAAGTATCAAATGACAACAATGCCTACTGACAAAACACCGATGATCATCAAACAAAACGTCTACCAGAAAAAGCCCGACTGCACTGAACAAACCGCTAGTATATTAAATTATGAAGAACGAGCAGAATTCTTACATTGAGGACTTGCATCTCTCAATTGACTAGTTTCAAGTGCAGACAACGTTCAGAACACACGAGTTGTTATGCCTCAGTTTGTTATACGGAGGGATAACTTAAAGTGTGTTAATCGAAACCAACCACAAGTCAGTCGTGGTCACAATAATGCATAAGTAAGTAGGCAACTGCTTGCTCCATATAATCCACGTGAACATAAGCGTTAGATGATTTGTTTCTACTGCCTGGTTTGTTTACATCCCCAACTGTGTTTTACTTTTAGGTGATGATCAAGAACTACTTGAAATGTTGCCCACTTGGGAAAGGTGGCCCAAAACCTTCGAAGTGTTTTATAGCTTTTCAGATCCATTTCATTCAGGAATGCAAATTACACCACCAAGCGTCTGTACAACTCTCGGTTCACCAGTTCAACTATTTCAGTCGGGCAATTTCCTCAGACCAAGAGACAGTTATATTCAAATAGTTCTGGAAATCACTTGTGTTACCGTCAAGGAGGGCGACGAATTCACCTACATGTTTCAAGCGCAATTTAACCGTAAGCTACCGTTACTTTTCCGTATCAGGTTACTTGAAGTAATCGCCATTATTGGTTTGGGATGATAGATAAAAATGGACTGTTTTTGTGTAATTTTATTTTGAGACGAATGGTAGATGATTCATGAGTGAACTTAATTATGTCGCCTGACTACAGTCATGTCTGGCTATTCCAGACTAATCAAACCATACTGTAACGGGGCATACCTTAAAAAACGGCAGAAGCTACTTTCCTTCCATATTTACAGATGCCGAGAATGTGTACTACTCGCCTCCATTCCCACGGTACATCAATTTGGCGGACTCTGCGTATCTCCACGGATTCAGCATGTTGCCGCACAAAGAATGCCTGCTTTCTACCTCGATGAAAATAAGACGTGAAGATCGATACGAAATTCGCTGTTACTCTAAAGTTGTTCAGACATTTTATGCTTTCAGTAAGTTTTGTTCCCGAAAGTATTATACTGTTTTCATAAATCATTTGTAAGTTGATTATATGGTTGGAAGCATAGAAGACGTTTTCAATGTTGTTTTTTCGCAACGGTCGGTCATACGGAAAATCTGCCTCTAAGTTGTAAACAAAATATTGGACTGCATTTGTGAAGCGTTTATTGTTTGCCTCACTATTATAAAATCCCATGTTTACGTGACGCAATTTGGTCCAAGCATAGAAAAGTTGATGACAAATTCCATAGGGTGTAATCTTTACTCACAGAAGGTTTCTTTTTGGGCATCGGACAGTGAAAACGGGCAACAGTGAATGGTCGTTAAGTACAAGGCCACACGGGGTATGTTCTGCCAGGGCGGGGAAATTATAGTTGGAGATTTTAACTCTGAAGTCAGATTCAGTATACAGTGCTCCAGACTGCTTATTAGGCGTCAGCCAACCGACCGCACTGTTTAGAGCATTTCCACACGGTGCACGGTTTTTCTTTACTTCCTAAAGATCATTTGTAACCCATAAGTACAAAGTTGTTGTACTGCAATATCACATACGACAAACCAGTTTGTTTGGTGTCTTGGTCTGAGGATTTCAGGCATTGGGGAACCGAACGTTCTGATAGTGATAACTTCGGTGTGTACATTTGAGCTATCGTTACTACTTTGCGGATAAAACAGTTGACGACGAATAACACATAGTGTTTCATACACTGAAGTTAATCAGGGTGGTGCTTCAGCAGCAGAAACAGTTCAAGCAACTCCAGTTGAAGCAGTCTGAGAAGCTGACAAACAGGCACAATCTTCAAGATTACTATTTTCTCTGGCGAGCAGACAGGCAGACTTATTAACCCTACCGGGAATGTGATGACTGATTTCTGTTTAGATCAAACCTATGGTATGCATTTCAAATCCTGATTTTGAAAATAAGGAAACTGTAGAACAAGTCAGGTTCGGAGCAAGATGTGTATCCACTACACCACAGACAGCGTCTCATCTAGTCTGTTATGGACACCGTATATATAGGTCAATCTCAAACAACCTGATTGGCTAATACAAATATGGCGTACAGGATTGGCTGCACTCCACCACATCCTTCCCTTTTTAAAGAATCTTCGGTATTCTTAGGTTTCGGAGAACGAACTCGTTGTCTTCAGTAGAACTGGATTCAGCTGCTCCGGAACTTGTGTTCGTCGTTTCCTGCTTCCGTAGGTGCACCCTGTTTCTCCTTAATGTTCCTTGATTAGTGCGTACCACATAAGAACGCTCACCGTCTCGTCCTTCCACTATCCCTGGGGCCCATCTCTCACAGCCCATACCAAATGGTTGAATCCAAACTGTATCCCCTTCGTCTAGTCTTGGCAGCAAATGAGATCCTTCGTTATACACTTGTCTTTCTTGTTTCACTCGTTGTTTCAGACGTTTTCTTACGGTGTCCCATGTGATAGTTTGTGGCGCTAGACGATCTCCAACAAGTGGTATTCGAGTTCTTGTTATTCTTCTCAAGAGCCGCTGAGTCGGACTCAAACCTGTATCTGGTGACGGGGTGTTTCTGTGTTCTAACAGTACCAGATAGGCGTCTTCTTTGGCTGCTATGCAATTTTTCATTATTTTCTGTGCCTCCTTCACGGCAGATTCCGCTTTATCATTAGATTGGCTGTGGTGTGGACTGGAGACTTCGTGTTTAAACTGTCATTTTTCGGCAAACTCCGCAAACTGTTGTGTTGAAAACTATAGATCACCATGTGATCTCACACACTCTGGAATGCCATATCTTGCGAACTGGGTTTCCAATCTGCCGACTATCTCCTCGGCTGATGTAGCATTTAACTTCGCAATTTTAAAAGTCACTGAAATAGTCCACCAAAAGCAGGTACGACTTATTTGCATGCGAGAATAGATCAACCGCTACGTGTTGTCAAGATCACTTGGTGACTGAGCGGCACACCATAGGTTCCTTTGACTGTCGAGTCCCGTATTGCTTGCAGACCGTACAATTTGAAACCAAGTCCTTGATATGACTAGTCATACCTGGCCAGAATACGGTATCTTTAGCGCGTCTAGTACAATTGCGCACACCGAGGTACGAACGATGTATATTTTGCATAGTGACTTTCCTGACATCTCGGGGAATTAGCAAACGTTCTCTACGAAATACAAGACTGTTTTCTGTGGTCAACTCATCCCGGATCTTGAAGTGAGAGCGAATTAATTCACTAACTTGTTGTGCGTTATCCGGCCAGCAGTTTCTGATTTGCTCGGGATGCGCGATCAATTGGTCAACTAATTACGTTGCACAGCTTGAGATGGTTGGGTCATGTCTTCCGTATGCCAGCTGAGCGTTTACCGTACCGGGCATTATATACTGAGACCACCAACAATTGGGTAAAACCGTGTGGTGGTCAAGCAACAACGTGGTCACGAAATTTGAAGACCTTGACTGCTCCATTGAGCAAAGTAGGTAGGTGTCGCCTGCCTGGATGGGGTCCTCGTGATCACCCAAACCGCTGGTTAGAGACGCTATCCGAGATGGAGATGTGTCGCAGTCAATGGCGTACCTGTATCCATACCATTTCTAGTTCTTCCGGCTAGTCTTCTTTTATTAATTCTCAACCTTCTTAGTAACTTTCTTCTTCTAGGATATTCCACGTCACTGTTGAGTTGAGCGGCGGCCCGAGCCACAGTACCTTTTGGTCAGGCTCATGGCTGTGATGATGATGATGATGATGATGATGATGATGATGATGATGATGATGATCTCTTCGTCATCGGCAAACGTCTGCCTTATTCGTGGTAACCACGAGTCTGGTTCCGCGAGCGTTAGGTGTACCTGTTCATACCCAATACAGTTGCCTTTTACCGTTGCCAGTGAAGCTCGCGATAGTGTATCCGCCAGTACCATGTTCTTGCCAGGGGTGTATTCGATCTCGAAATTGTACTTCTTTAAGCGTACCAACAATGCCTACAGACGGCGTGGCGCCTTGTCCAGAGGCATTTTTACTATAGTTGTCAGTGGTTTATGATCGGTCTGGACGATAGTTTTTCTTCCGAATGTGTAATCGTTGAATTATTCTACAGGAAAAACTACCGCTAACAGTTCCTTTTCGATTTGTGCGTATCGGGTCTCGGCACTACTCATGGTTCGTCTTCGGGAATCAATCGGCTGTCAGTTCCGCATCAGAACTGCTCCAATCCCATTTTGGCTACTGTCACACTGTATCGTTAACGGCAAACGTGAATCATAGTAACGTAATACAGGAGCTTTGACGATTAATTGTCTGATATATTTCCACGCTCGCTCTTGTTCATCTCGCCACATCCATGGCATATCCTTGTGGGTAAGTAGCCTGATTGGCTCCATGACTTGTGCTAGACAGGGCAGAAATCGACCCAAGTAGTTGATCATTCCATTAGAACGAACCATACCTTTCACATCAGTTGGGTGTGCCATATTCACCATTGCACAGATTTTTTCTGGATTAGGCTTGATTCCTCCTCTGGACAAAACGTGCCCATGGAAGGTAACTTCGTTGATGCAATATTCAATTTTCTGTCGTTTGAGCTTGATGTCGTTAGCATCTGGCTAGAAAGAGTTCTAGATTTTTGTCGTGTTCAGGTTTGGTATGACCGTTGATCAAAACATCGTCAGCTACGCATATGGCACCAGGTAAGTCTTCGATTGCTTAGATTAGTCGTTTTTTGAATATTTCGCTGGAGACTTTCAATCCGAACGGTAGAGGATGCCAACGGAAACGACCAAAAGGTGTCCCGAATGTCGTTAACAAATTGGACTGATCATCCAGTTTTACATGCCAGAAAGCAGGGGATAAATTCCCCTTTGTGAAAAAACATGCGCCGGTTAGCTGAGGAAGAATGTCTCCCAATAAGGGGAGTCGAAAATGCTCCCTTCTTAATGCTGCGTTTAATGGTTTTGGGACGATACAAATTCTCCATTTGCCGGACTTCTCGCTGGCTATAGCGACCTGACTAACCCAATTGGTTGGCTCATCTGCTTGCTGTATTACTCCCATATCTGTCAACCGTGTGAGTCCCTCTTCAAATGTCTCTTTTACAGTAAGTGACAAACGATGAATGGGTTGCACTACTGGTTTCTCACCTGAATCGATGCTCAATTTAGAGCCTGGTGGGAGGGTTCCCAAAGTACCATCAAAAACACTGGAATATTTTGGACACATGTTGGTCAATGGCGAGAGTACGTCATATGCACAGTTAAATGTTACCAATTCCAGCGCTTCCATTGCTTTAACTCCGAGGAGGGGTGGAAAGTTTTCTCTGACCACAAACGAAATTTGTTCGATACGTTTGTCATTATTTCGGTTGCGTAGGAATGCTGTAAACTTTCTTGTAGGCCTCACCGTTGTTCCATTCCACATTCGAAACACGAGGTTCGTATTCGTCAGTGGTTCGTTTGGGACGCAGGACCGAGGGACGAGGTTGACATCCGCACATGTGTACACCTTGAAGTTAATTGTTATTCCGTTCTACTCAATTTCGGCATATCGTATACCCTCGTGGGGTTCGTTTACTCCAATCGCACACACGCAGTACCTTCTAAGTTGGGTTGTCTTTGCCAAACCTGGACCACCCTTGCAGCAACCGGAAAAATAATTGACTTTGCAGCGCTTTTGTGCAGATTTTTCGCCAAGCCGGGCGCTGTCCTTTCTTGAAACCATGAGTTCTTCCACAGAAAGTGCAGCCTGCTAGAGGGTTTCTTGGTTCTCTGGTCATCACGCGATTGGTATTTTCTGTCGAGTGAATTTTGAGGGCTTCTGCTTTTTTGTCGGCAGCCTGTTCACTTCGACACATGTAGATGCATCGTTTGAGCGTCAACTGAGGATCCCTCAACATTCTCTTTGTCATATCGCCGTTTCTCATCCCGATAATAAACCTATCTTTAATAAGTTTGTCATGCATGCAGTCACAGAAATCGCAAGTTATGACCATGGACCTCAGATCTTGAACAACTTGATCTGTGGATTCTCCTGGTTCTTGGACGCGGCAATTAAATTTATATCTCTTAAAAGTGTCGTTCGTACATCCCAAACAATAACATTCAAACTTGTCCAACACATTTTCCCAGTCTTCCGGGTCTTTGTCTGCTTCATACGGAAATGTATTAATGCAGCGGACGGCCTGCTCTCCGATGGCATGTCAAAACATCGCCGTTTGAAATTCCTTCTCGGCTGACGATAGTCGAGCTAACGTGCGGAAAACTTGAAATTGCAACTTCCAAATTTTCCATCTTTCTCTAAGTCTCTCATCCTTATTCATGTTCGGCTGAGCCGGTGGTCGGATATTCAGTCCCACCATTCGGCTCACATCCATCCAATCTGGGTTCTTCACCTCTGTCACCATGCCGAACAAGTCGGGTTCAGAGCACGATGTGTATTCACTACACCACACACAACGTCTCATCTATATGTTTTACCATACTGGTTTCTCTTCTAGGCATAAGAATGTACCTTTCGTGTAAAAGCCTTTCGTTTTAATGCAGTAGAATTTCTCCATCGTATTTTCAAGCTGAGGAAGTGGTTCATGATTAGTCTAGTGGACTCATATTTTGCGGCCTTTTTGATAGCGATTGCACGCATTGGCTGCTGCGATAGGGCGATGTCCGAGGGAACAATTGAGTTGTGAAGGCGGTCAGGTGGTCCAATCGGGGTATACAGTCCAACCCAGAGGAGGTAGAGAGCGCAAACTCGTGTTGTAGGTCACAGGATGATTGACGACATTCAATGGTTTGTGCTCTCTACCTCCTCTGGGTTGGACTGTATACCCCGATTGGACCACCTGACCGCCTTCACAACTCAATTGTTCCCTCGGACATCGCCCTATCGCAGCAGCCAATGCGTGCAATCGCTATCAAAAAGGCCGCAAAATATGAGTCCACTAGACCAATCACAAACCACTTCCAAAGCCTGAAAATACGATAGAGAAATTCTACTGCACTAAAACGAAAGGCTTCTACACGAAAGGTACATTCTTATGCCTAGAAGAGAAACAAGTACGGTAAAAGGTATAGTTTGTTATGGACACTGTATATATAGGTCAATGTCAAACAACCTGTTTGGCCAATGCGGATATGGCGTACATGATTTGCTGCACCCCACCACAGGGATATCGTTGGGATCAAATTCGTAAATCTGCGTTACGCTCATCGAATTGGATTTTCGTCGTGCAAACTTGGACCAGCAGAACACGGACGATATGAAGGCCTCACAGTCTGATAATCCCCTTACTTCCATTTTCGATAAGACTATCACCTGTTTTGGGCAGACGTTCGCAGAACAGTCATCACTGTTCACTGTCTTAACCTGATCAATAACGAAGCCAACAACATTTTCACGTACCCCGGAGTTGTCAGTCTTAATTGTGAACAGGTTAGGCTGCGCTCAATGAAAAGCAGTCAGTTCAGGTGCTTGATTTTTCGGGTCTCCAGTCCTTCGTTGATGCTGATATACAGACCCGCACCCTCAACAAGAGGGAACTGTGTACTAACACAAACCTTAGAACGATCACTAATGATGGTCAAATATAGCTTAACCTTAGGTATAAAGTTAGCAAGATCAAGTATTCCCAAAATGGACTGTCGACACACGTGAAGCAGACAATACAGCCAAGAAGATCAAATTCCGTTGAATCTGTGCGATGATCTTCGAAGCCACTCATATCTAAATTACCGTGTAGTTATTAGTCACTTTGGGAGGATTGGCTCATGTAAGGTGCACATCTGTCCAAGAAACAGCATACATGGTACAAAGAAGAACAGTGTCGTACAGTCATACCAAGAAAACCTAAGTATCGGCCTGGGTTCAAACGTCTCCCGGCCCGGAAGCATCTTACAACTTCGGATTCATTCATCATTACTTTCATTGTCTATTTTGCAGAGCGACACGAACACGTCACGATGCCCACCGATGTGTTTCCGATTCGACCTCCACTGGATACTGCATCTGGCATTGTCATTATCTCGAGGTGCACTCGGAGAACCACTGGCAGATGGTCAGTGTGTGGAACCTTCCACGTACCACTGAATGCACCTAGCTATGTCTTGAAACTCAAAAGTCAAATAACATGTGATGCTTCTCTTGATAAGGTACAATTCAAATTAACGTGTTATTTTCCGGTTTACCCAGCATTCAGCTTTAACTTCTATCCCGTTGGACAGGATATGCAACAACATCAGCGCCGCTGACATCCACCCGTGGATTCCAAGAATAGATAACACGAAATCCATCGTTATTTTGCCTCGGAAGCTTGTTGCTGTGTTCCTTGTCGGTCTAAGTTGTTCCATGAAAACTGGCCTGTTTTCTGGTACAGATTCTTTATCCAAATTTCGCCCAAAGAGTTCAGCCTCGTATGCTGCAATGTTCATCGTGGATAATAGAGTTCCACAAATTACAAGGATCTGGAATGTTTAAACGGGTTACCCATTTTGTAAGCAGATCTCTCCGAAACCTACCTGAAGATAAGGGTTGGTGAGAAGTCCAGAGGAATTTCGGTAATTTATACACAACGAGGCATATTCTAGCACAGCCAATTGCTATTCAGCGTGGTGACAGCTCTAGCGACCTCTCAGAAAATAATGGATACTGTGCTCAGCAACATGTCAGTGACAGCAGCATACCCGGATGACATCATTGTGATAAATTCAAACTCTGATTAACTCATGATTAGGATAAACAGTGTTATCAGTCGCACCCAGGATAATAACTTTACATTCGTGGGTTTAGAGCATTCATCATCGGCAAGACTTGGCGCCGATCCCACTTTAGTATCATAAGAGCAATCCACAGAATGCCACCTGCGACCGAAATTACCTTAACTAGTTCAGTCTTAGTTGGTATCAGTTAAATTTTCCGTTAGGAGCTATTAACCAGCAAAATGCAGAAGGAAACTGACCAAATGTGTGGATCGTCATACGATTCTCAGTGTTACTGTAGACATCAACAAAACTCTATCATTTCATATACGGGCTATTAAACTCTTTATAATGAACGTGAAACCTCTCTGTTTGTTTCGTTTCTTTCTTCATGATAATGGTTAATACTTCGTGGAAAGAATGAATTGTGTGAACTTAGAGAATGTTGCTCGACCACCATACATCACAACTGATGGACCGATCATCATACTTACGAGGTCAAGAGGTTCATTGAATTGAACCTTCATTTCAATTGTTTCTGATACGCTATGCGAACTGAGTAATCAGTGTTTAAGAGAATGGTGTAATTAATTTACTAACCCATAGAAAGACTTTAAACAACCCATGTTAGTTTGGTTAACCTAATAATTCTGGCTTATAGCATCATGCATTCTGACTGGTTGAGATATCTATCCGTATATCAGTTGTGTACGCACCTCAATCTGAGTTTCCTGCGTCCTTGATTCCAAGGCGGAAACCTAGACGTTCAGCTTGAGGCGTGCGATGCGCATAAAACTGTAGACCGATTATTACGACATCTTCAGTCTTTCGTTTTGAAGTACGATTAATGACAAATATTTCATGGACGGCCTTAGATACGCAAAGTGGATACAATCAACAACTTTCGGTAACAATACTCAGTGAATGAATTTTATAGTGCACCTTCACAGGAAAAGTACCTATACAATGTATATTTTAAACTTTTGATTATGTCACGCGTAATCCCACTGGTAGACTAGACCTTATCGTTTGAACGACCAAGCTAGCCACTTTCACTATAAGAACTATAGTTCACTGGTGTTTGTCTTACATATTATCTAGGGACGTTTTATTTGTGTTTTCAATACAATCAGTCAGATAATCTAAATGTACATACTTTCGATCCTGTTGTTCAAAGTTCTTTAACTGTTTGAGGACCTCCTGGTAGATTGTTGCATCGTCAGTAATTTTGAACGAACAGAGTTAGTCTGTTAAACCAAAAACTTTAACCACAAAAGACGTTTATACGATTAAAAAGTTAACCTATCGGATTCAACACATTTACTCACAGATTTCTCACGATTGACCTTCAAAGAATTTGGCCATCTGCAGTATGTGCTAGAGACGAATACATTTGAGCTGGATATTCGGCACCCAACAGTGGACATTCCGGAACTTCAAACAGAATGCCCCAGGCAATGTTTCGATCTGCGTCCTCGTCTGGCTGTTCCCATTAAACAGTTTGTCACTCAACCTGGATTCAACAAGGTCGCCTGTTACATGATTTTGGGAAAACATCAACATGTGGTCACCAAAGAGCTAATTCATATGAGTATGTTTCAAATGTTTTGAGTTCCGTCGATTTCGGTATAAAGGAAGGATGTTAAGAATAGGCAGTATTCAGGTAGTTGTGTTGATCAGGTCTAAATGGGGGAATTGCGGATAAATATTGTTAATATGAATAAACTAAATAATTAAACAGATTTTCAAGCAATGTTATCCATCAACTAGTATTTAACGCTTCTTTCAATGGCCGTTAGGTTGCATTTGCCGGCCTGCGGAGAGAATATTTATCCGGACCAGTTTACTACGCTGTAGTTTGCTAATGTCCTATGTGTGTGTGTGTGTGTGTATTCACAACTCAATCTAACAGATCCAATTTGTGTCATTCTTTTATTTCGTGATAAGCAGACTTGATGAGAGTCATTCATGTCAACCCAATAATCCTAGTGAATAGGGTGTATGGTTATACTGGAAATTAAATCGCGCACGTGTGCAAATGAATTGGTTGAAACTGAGCATGCAGTGAGGAGTGCCCTGACAAGAGTATCTTAGCACTATACGAATGTGCTGAATGAATGTCACTTATGAATCGCAACATTTCACTGACTGCATTGACTTAGTTTTGTTGTTTCCCGCTAATCTAATTGGAACCCGGTATCATCATCATCATCATCATCATCATCATCATCATCATCATCATCATCATCATCATCATCATCATCATCATCATCATCA
>LUCH01000757.1:118548-133494 GCA_013368495.1 Paragonimus heterotremus
CTTGCATCTACCAGTTTCCGTTTTCTGACTGTTTTGTTTAAACTTCTGAAGGGAATGAACTGTTTCAATTTTCATTCTTCAAACCATACATTGTAATGATAATATTCCTGTTAAAGAAGTGTTTATGTTTTACTCTTTTGGATATATCTCCACCCTGATCCATTGCATAATGCCTAAATTCTGTTATTTGTACGAAGTTACCATTACAGCAAAACAGAGCCTAAATAGATTAGTCTCATGCACCTTCCTACTTTCAGCTGAAAAACACCAGGAAATACTCGTTCTACGGGGTGAAGATAAAGTTAATGTACTCGACTTATCACGGAATGACGCACCGTTCGAAATCAAACTCTACTTTGCCGCCAAGCGCCTTCACTCGGCTGAGTTCATACATTGTGAAGGGCTCCGCTACGACTATCCGTGGATATATTTTGACGAAATTTCAGACACTGGCCCCATCAACGTAACATGCTTTATTCCAGCTCAGGAAAAGTTATTTCGGAAAATACTTACTTTTAACATCACCGGTAGGTATTTTTTTAAATACTGTACGCATTTTCTTCCGCATGATATACATGATAGATTACAGATTATGATTAGTTTCTGAATAAATCTACTACTTCGTTTTAATACGCAATACACAATATACCAAGCGAATACCTGCGTAAATGACAAATCACTCAATCGTGAAAATGAAAATGTCTACCAGCACGTGTCCACTAAGTTGAGTGGGGATTCCTTCAGCCACACATAATATTAAGCGGAATAAGGCAACGTAGTGCATCCGTAAACCCACTGCTCGTTTGAGCGAATTTCAACCTATGGAACTTAATTTAGGTTATCACAGTAACTCTTGATGAATGATGAACAGGAAGTTCATCAATACTAGGAGAGAATGTATGAGGTAAGTGAACGGATCTTCAGTTTGAACTGGATGAAAATAAATCAGTTAAGCACGTTCCCAAGCTAACTATCACAGACTCTATTCCTCCAGAATAATTTTTTAACGTCTATCGCAAGAAACATAAAGTGATCCCATAATCTAGAATAATAATTTGTGATGGTTTAAGTTATTCGTCTCACTTTTTGTCTGATACTTAACGATGTATACAAGGAAGAGATGGTCACCGAGTAGTTTTGCTGGGTTAGAACAATTATTCTTTCATTACCATCTGTAAACACAAACAATATTTTTATGCTTAACTCTCAGATTTATCCACAGTTTAAATCCAAGTGAGGTTTCAAATAGCCAGATCGGAACACTCAGGTCGAACCTCAGCGTTTAATAAGATATGGCACTTTTGCATGCCACAATTTTTCTCCGGATGAGAGCAATATAAACTCCGGTATTGCACACTAAACGAAATAAAAAGGGCTAAAATTTATTGATAAACTGATAAACTATTTGATGAAACTGAATAGTGTTTTCTGGAGTAAAAACAGACCATTCCATAGGCTGCCGTTCTAACAAAAGACGCGTGACCACAAATCAGTTAATTACAACGGCCATTGCGTTTTAATGAGCAAATTACGAAGCTTCTGTATTACTTACACATTTCGCTATTTGTGTCATACACTACCATATTGACCAGACAAACATGTGACTGTGAGGTTTATACCAAATTGTTTGTAAAGTATTCGTTTGAATGGAAAACTCAATTTAATACATGCTTTCAGCTACGTGCCGACCGAGTTCATAAAATTAAATGCTAGGTGCTTCTTCCTCCTCTGCTGTTAGTCAATGCGTTCTTTGAGGGGCCGTACTATATAAACACTTCTCTCAGTATGTTTACCGTTTACTCAGGTCAACCTACCAGATCAAATTACATAACCAAACTCGAATTCATTACCATCAAGCATTGATCCTACTCTGGAGTTAAATTGGGGTATTGATGCGGTTTAGGCAAAAGGTCGCATGTGACTCAGTGGACCAACCAAACAATCACTACATGACTAAGTTCTCTGTAAATAAACTGGTGTTTACTCCTATCAAATTCTATTGCCTCTCTGTACATTGCTGTATATTGCGTTCAGTGCTTTCACTATTAGTGGCTATTTTCAACAAAATACATCCTCACTAACCTTGAGATATTCGAACTTGAAACTACTGTCTACCAGCTCAGATAATTGTCGACCATCTAACAAATTTTTAGCTGTAATATAAGAATATAATATATATAATATAATATATATATTATATATATATATATAATATATATAATATAAGAACCTGAAGCAATCAAGTGCAACATAATATTAGGGCACAAAATGTAACTTCAGCCAGTATAAGCTGAATGAAGAAAATGAAACTTCATACATTCTTTTTTAATTTGTTGAAACAGACCATTTTAGCAAACTTTCCAGATGGTTTGCTTCCCAAGTTTCACATTTGTCTTCGATTATTATCTTCGGTTCCTCAGCCGTTTGAAAGGCCGTACAGCTTTTCCTTGCCCATCCCTTCATGATGGTCAGGCGATCTCGACGCGGTTTGAACCCGGATTGTGAGTTAGGCAGTTCAACAAGTAAAGAGAATCGTTTACAAGTCGCGGTTTAGTGGACAGTGGACAATGTGCATGAACACAATATTATACCCTGAATGATACTCCAGTTAAATGACACTGTTCTGTGTGCCAAATTGTTAGTTCATTCTACTAGAATTGTCACGGATCGCCTGGAAAAGCACTGTCCAAGATTTATCTCTAGTGAATGATTCAACCGAGACTTCAGCCTGACGGATGATATAACTAAGGTGGTAGTAGTTCGACTCAGAGAGGATTTTGTGCAAAGTTAGTTACCGTCATTCTCTTGCCTATTTTAGAATCATTCCAAGTGTGGCAAATGAAATAGCTTATCTAACACAGAAACCATGGACTACGTAAGACTAACTGTAGGTAACCCATAACATGGGTTAGACATCCGCCAATTCGCAAAATATGTCCGTTGTTAAATGAAGCAAGGAAGCAGTAAATAAGTTAATTGGCTATGGTTGAAAACATGTGTTAAACTTCAACTGACCGAATAGGGCTTCTACAGCAATCTCCAGCTCCTCATGGGTAGCACGTTGTTTGCTGACTGTAGTTCGCTTTCTGTTTGATTTTCGCATTCTTTCAAATTCCGTTGATTGGACTGTCCATTGCTCATTGACAACACGCAGTATTCCGCCTACTGGATCTGCACATTCGGAGTTTGCACCAGAAATCACGACTGAGGTTTGATACGTTTATCTTGTCAATTATCATTGCTCTATGTAACACCGTATCAAACCGGTGTCTATACTACTCACTTCTACCTTTGATACCTGAACCAGTTGATTCATTTACGCTATCTGGGCTACCTGACCTTGACCATTCACTTCATCAGCTTGTATTTTTAGAAGAGAAGCTGTTTGGTGTGCCTATTTAACCATATAAAGCTGAGTGTGTACACTGTGAAAGACATCTAAACTGATCCGATTGTGAGAGACACCGTGTGTTCCGTAGACGTCAACTGATTATTCAGCAACCAAGAGCGACAACTTTGTACATTCACCAACCCTTAATAACTTCTTAAAGTTTTAACTTTGCTTTGGCAATGTGTGGTTTTTTCAATGTCTGGAAGCTCCCAACAAATAGATGAAACATTAATAGAGAGTCTTAGGAGCTTCGTTTCGGGGGATTTGTACGTTATTCAAATTATACACTACTTTTGGTATGGATGACTTGAGATCTGTACGAACGTTATGTCGAACATATGGTCTTCACTAAACGAACTAAGGAACAGATTTCAGAAAGGGTTCGTAAGTTCAAAACTGTCCTAATAAATGTCAGCGAACTTTGAATATGAACCAGAAGACCGCTTGTCGTTCTTAGATGTCATAATTAAACACTAGCCGGATGGATCTAATAGAAGTTCAACACACCGCAAACCGACAAAGACAAGACAGTTTATAAGGGCCGCACGTTTCTGTTATGTACAAAAGGTCATTTGTTTCTGTATCGTTTTACAGGGCGTTAAGAACATGTTTCGACAATAAACTACAGACCACAACAACAATACTATTGGAAGCTGTGGCTGTTAATAGCTTTCTGGAAGCTCTTTTTAGAAAATGAAACAAAATTGCTGCTTCGAAAATCCATTTGTGTCAGTATCGGAAAGTAGCCTCTATATAACCATTTTCAACATCTTGGCGTACATATTTTCTAAGATTATTCTGGGCACATTCAGTTGTATGCACTGTACAACGTAACTTGTTTTACATTCACAGACAACTAAGTTGTCCCTAACTTCTGTCAAGATTAATGTCCAACGTTCTCTGTTAGTCACTACATCTATCAGTCTTTCAGAAGCTTCCAAACTAGTGACATTGGAAAAACCGAAATGTTGAAAATCAATGTTTGGCAGTCTATCCCAGGATAGTTGGAAATTACGGTAGCACACTCACTAGAGAGTGTTTCATCCGGCTCGTGGTGTTTACAGATCATGGATCACACTATAGACATTGCATCATTGCTTCTGGTTTTGACAAATACCTACCGTTCTCGGGTTAAAGAAGTTAAAGTATTTTGCTTCAGCCGTCGTCAAAAACCGACTGACTGCCAATGCAAGCTTGTTCTGGGCTTATTAGTGAATAACTCTTCCTTCAGGGACTTGCTGGTTTCAGACTAATCAAACGTTTTTGGCGGACTACAGTTTGGAGAAAAAACTCATAGTGTAACGAAAAGGCCTCCAATAAAGCAATCTCTATTGTCCAACATGCTAGTTAGCATGCTACACGCGCGCTCACGTTTATGAGTCAGCATTCCAGTCCACAACACCCCCAGGTTTCCGCCCACGCGTCACGTGCACTTCTGCCCGGTTTATGTGTGTGGTTTCCGTCTGCCAATCTTCGTCTGTTGGTTCGATTTCGTTGAGCTATGGCACGTCCGATCGCTCGTGTTGTCCACCATCTATCTACTGCAGGATTTGACCGTATCCCACGACCGTATCGAGATATTCTTGTGTGTTGGAATAATCGCACTTCCGATTTGGTCGTCTATCACATTTTGCGTGCCATGTCTCGCCCGTTGGTCCGATCCAGTCAAGCGATGACTCATTCGATCGCCCACGCCATCTCCGATCCGCTCGTTAAGGGGTTTTGGACGTAACTCTCTACAGCGTTGAAGTATTCCGCCGAGTGTTGGAATGCTCACACCTCCGGCCTGACAATCCACCACAATAGCATTTATGGCGTCTACTTTGCTGGGAGCTTCTACCATTCCCTTCACTGATTTACAGTTCAACAGGAAACGTGAGAAGGACATTATTTTTGAAACGCAAACTGACTTACGTTTGCAAATATCAGTATTAATACTATCACAAGTTGGCTGTTTATTTCGTCATGTTTAATTTTGGTCACGCCAAGTTGAAGTTACTAAACTATCCACCCACTAAACACTGCTGGGTTCAATACGTAAAATGTTAACTGACCTTTCGTTTGGCCATTTTGGCTACCTTGTACTATTCAAATTTGACTAGATACACACTGAACATTCCGAATCGACAAACGGTTCGCACTTTCGACAAATACCATCGTTACTACTTGTAGTGCTTTCTACTCCCATATGTTCTGTACGTATTCTTCATTTGAGGCCAAAAAATGAACCCTCTAATTATTCGTCGTGATATTTTTTTAAATATTTTCCGAAACTCACTAATAACTGACTAGAACTTTTACACTGAGAAGGATTTTCCAGCCGGTCCCTTTCGTAAAAAAATAATGAACTCGAGGTAAAATCCTTTTAGAGCTCGTTAGGAGTGCTTGTGCGTTGCATTATTGGGATTTGAAATCCGGCCACGTTTTAGTGAGTCAGCAGCACTATTCAGTGCTCCACATAGCTCACATCAGGACCTGCCGAGATATTTTCTCTAAACAGGAGTTGACTGAGAAAACTTGACCACCTGACGGTCGATTGTTATTAGAAGAACGATTATTGTGTCCCCTATTTAGGCGATCGATCACCCTGAGGAAAAACATCACGGATGAATACAGATGAGCTTTCGGACTTGATAACTCGGCCTTAGCCTAACTGAAGTAATTTGAACAGTTGACAACACATGTAGAAATGTTTAACTCCCAGTCTGATGGAAGATGTGCGCTGTTGGCGAGCTCTAAACTGCTTGAATCCCGAGATCACTACTTCTGTTCAAAAAGGGTTGCTAAAAGGTTCATTTGGCTGTGAGCGTTATGATAACGTTTGAGTAGCGGCCAATTTTCAGTGACCAAATCTCCGACTAATTGACAATAGTTATCACTGTACTTTATGGAACGAATTATGTTGTTTCGATAGACTGGATAACGGTTTAATACGCTAAAATGACAAACTATCTCTCGAAATCGTACAACTATTGATCTGTTAGTGGTGGTCATACAACGTTTACTAAAGTTTTAACATACCTGTCATGACTGAATCAGTATGTTGTAGTCTGTTTTCACTTTTTTATTGCAGGTGTCTATAAGTTTGTAATAAAACCATTCCGTGTAATGGTTTGTCGTAAAGAACCGGTGAAGTTTCATTGCACTGCACTAACATCTGTGGGCAGGGGCTCTGCAACAAAATGGATGATTGAAGAAGATGGGTCCAAGGTTTTCGAGTCTGGTTCGGATATCCATCGTAGCGTCAGTTCGGCCTCCAGGCTATTCAGACTTACTTGTTATATGGACTTATTTGAAGACCAAAAACTTCAAATGACTATGGGAGTAACAGGTGAGACTTAGAAGCTTAGTTGATGACTTTTCTCGTCGTCCTGTTCATTTCACTGGGGTGGGTAGATTATAGCTTCAGCGATGAGAATTGCAGTGGAGAAAGGGATACTAATACTTTGTTCTCCATTAAAACAAGACTGACGACGTTAAAGGTGAGTAGCCCAAATTACTCGATACCTTAATACTTATGGAATATTAGCGTCCACTAGTTTTATATAGAGGTTTGGTTATTAACCATGTTTTAACAGAAGGATTTTCTATCACGTCTTGAAGACAAAGTTCATTATGATAATGGTAATCACTAAGGGAACAGAAGTCACTACAGTTTTCACATTTACTAATTTCGTTCACGCAGTCCAAGCTCTATCATTCGTTGATTGTGAAAAATGGGACACCTTATGTACAAATTCGCCATGAGCGAAAACACGAGATTTTTCGCCTTGTTTTTCTTGGTCCATATCTAACTGACCACTATTCGATCTGCATTCATTCTGGTTCCAGAGGAATTGCACTCCTGTCCACGCACTGCAACCACCCGCGAATCGTAATCTTTTACGAGTAGTCCACTACACTCTCTCTTCTCCAAAAGATTCGCTTTTCCATCGGCGAATTCGCAATTAATTCTATGTGGCTTCCTTACGATTCAAGGATGTTGCCTCGATTGCTTTCCTTGACAGAGGGTGCCATTTTCTCAGCTAACTGCAATATGTTTGTCTTTGCTTCTTCTTACTATGCAAAGTGTAATCAAATTCGTATCAGCCGATCATATTGTATAGTCTCCTCCATTTCAGCAGCAATCTACGTTATGCTGGCCATCCATGTCGATGCCCCTTATGTACTTTAGAGACAACGGGTAATGTCTGTCGTTTGTTCTCCGTCTTACTGGGTGTCTATTCATTTACACGGGCCTGAATAGCACCTGCATTTTCGTTTACCAATCATCCTGAGGCATTAGCAGCGGGTTTCTGCTGTACTTTGCAGGTGTATCAAAATCTGGAACGTCAAATCACTTTTCATCTCCGGCCAAATTGTCCTTTGCTTTGAAAGATCGTACGCTGTGGAACAGTCGAAATATAACACTTCGTGATACTGTCAGATTCTTTTCGAATGTTTCGTTTTTGTGTTATAGTTCCATCCCGATTTGAATGAAGCCGCTTTCACAGCGATCAGAATATTCTTAAACTTTTATCGAGTTATTTATTTTGGATTGGTTTTACCTCCAATGGTAAATTTACTATCAATTTGGAACTCCCCATCTTGACTCTGAAATCTGGTTTAAGTTCCTGAAACCTGTTTTACAATTAGACATTTTACTGGAAAAATACTTTCATGTGTTAATCTGTCTCGGTGGTTCGTGTTAACCAATCTGACATGTGATTCTTATTTTCAGGCACATAACCATCATCACAGTGATTCAAACTAGCGGTTTATGGTCAGTTATCAGATGAAGTTGACCCAAAACGTACGGCTTCCATTTAATCAAATAGTCGCTAAGTGTCTCCTTTCGTTTGTGGCCTAGTTCTGTTCTGTTGGTGGAGTTAAGATCTTGTCAGCATACTCGCTGACTCGATAATGGTGTTTTTAGGACTATCTCAATATATCAGTCGTTGGCACCTTGGATACAGCAAACATTTTATCAGTGTTGGACAATTTTAACGCTAACTGTTGCTCATCCCCTTACTATTTAATCAGGTTGAATGTCTTTTGCGTTTTACTCGTCAGTGTGAAGCTTCTGTTTTTTCTATAATATGACGTACAACGACGGCATGATTATGTTGAAAATGTATACAACGCGAACGTGGAATCCTGTATCATTTGATAATTGTTGAAACGTTCGAAGTTTGGTACCGAGTCGTCCTTGGTCTTCATAATTTTGAGGGGAAACGTATTTATTTCCCTTTGTTCTACTGTATGGCCCATTAGCATCCAACATGGCATCGTTGATGTACAAATCTAACTCAAAACTTCACTTTAGCAAGGCTTCAATACGCGTCCTATGTCCAATCTTCAATTGGCTACACATTATGATACTGTTTACATGCACAGCTACAATAATTCTATCGTCATGAACGGGAATGTAAAGAATGATTGTAGTAGAAAGAACTGCGTAAGGTTGGGCTGCTCTTGCTATTTTTTTCAGTGTGGATGTCGTTTCGTCTCTATCTTCGTGGTTGATTATTACCAAAAACCAGAACGATAGTCAATCACTATGAACAACTTTGATTGTTTTAGCTTGTTAGAAGTGTTAGCTAAGACGGCTATAAAACGAATATTTTCCATTACACTTTGTTCAGACTTTGGAAAACAACACAAAACTGAAACGTTCAACTGGCCTTTCTAGACAACAAAATCAATAACTTAAAAGGTCTACTCACATTCCAGTTACACATTCCCTCAATGCACCACGTAACCGTCTTCTGCCTTTTACTATAAGGCACACTGATATCTGGTGGGTGGTCTGGAGTTCCTCCGTTGTTAGGGGATTTTCCTGTTCGAACTTGCCTCAAAATCTATAGGGATCATCAAAGATCTTGAACACTTCTGTGAACGCATTGTATATTGATGGTTCCACCGAAATTCTGCACCGCGTTATATAACAATTCTGTACTTGACTGATCTGAGCTCTTCCACGACTACCTAGACACAAATATCCAACATCCCTCGTATCTCGTTACCCACGATTTCAGTGGCTTCCAAAAATTATGTTCCAGTGTTAGGCAAGTTGGTTTCTGTTACTAGCACACAGTGGTATTTTACGATCTGTTCACTGATAAGGACAACGCATTTGCTGGAGCCTTCGTCCTGTGAATTGAATCGATCAACTGGTTTAATCCCTAATGTATATACTTCAATCTGTTCAATTTTCAACTATCTAACCTACTCAACTGGTGCATCCATATTAACTAGGTACATCTCACACATTCCGCTTATTTCCTCCGACGCCTGTAAGACACTACTACGTCCAGGAGTCTTTTCTTATTGTTTACTCGCATTTATCGGAGCCATTGTTGATAATATTAAGTTTCGTGCGTTCTGTGAAAATTGAATGACATCTAATCAAATGGTTGACAATGCTGAAGGAACTCAGTCTACCAACAGCCAGGGCAAGCTGTCAGTAACGGCGTCCATTTGCACAGATGCTCTATCCAGCTAACGCCAGAAAGCATTGCTACACAATGGGATTCTTCCCAGTTCTAGACGGTGACACACTGGACAGCCGCTTTGACTTCTGACTATCAGTTCCAGTCACCACAGTTGTGTTCAGAGTGGCATATTATAACTTCCTAAGACTCACTCTTGCTGCATCCGACATTGTCTTTGGTCTTCCCTTCATAAGCATTCTAAAGATTGCCAGCTTCTTGCGGTCGTTCTTGACCTCAGCCGTTTCAGTGAGTTCCTCAAAATCCTGGTAGGGGTTCGAACGTTGTGTTCTTCAAATGGCTGTGGCCGAGATACTAACACCGTTGATATAACTATCATATAAGACATTGTGTCCAAGAGGATGATGATGCCAGGGAACAGTACGTTATGGAATATGACGTACACGACATACAGATTCTTAATTAACGAAAACACAATTGTGGATAGTGGTTAGCTTACCTGTCATCTAATTGACAGGCTCTCTACCCGTCACTTCATTTTCGGACATCTGTTCATGGTTTTATACAAGTCGACGATTGAGTCTCGTTATGCACATCCGAACAATCTAACACTGACGTTGTGAGTAGAGAGTAGACCGTTTTACCCAGTGGTGTTTACTCATTCATATCATCCATATACGTCCTAGGAAAGCAACACAAACTCGATGAATATGAAGGTTAATATAACCCAATTTCCTGAACAGTTGCATTTAAAAATCGCATTGGAATGATTCTGAAGGCGTCTTCAAAGACGATGTTATCATACAACTTCACATATTTCACTCACAAAGCCAAGTTATTTCTAACTGCGAATCTCGTTGTAGTCAACGGCACTATCACTAAGCAAGCTAAACTCAGACGATTTGATGCCGTATAGTGTGATATGTGCAGCATTTTGGAATTATCATTATACGGAGTAAAATTCATTTCGTCAGCATATAATCTGTTTTTTACAAACACATTGGATCACACGTTTTATTCTATGCTTTTTTCACTACAGATCCTGAAGAACTGAGATTAATACTTCAGCCGAAAGGCATCAAGTACTACGTTCCTAGTATAAGAAAACTCTTAACCGTTGACCCAGAACAAAAGAATCTTACTTCGGACGAAACTTGGGTTCTTAAATTGACTATACCACCAGAGAAAGAAACATGCGTCCCAGGTCAACAGTCATTAACCAAACCTCGTGCTATGACTGTCACAGCAGATGTCAAATTGGGAGAATGTCGACCGATAACCAGAGTGTATGAACTGTTATGCCCAGGTATTTTTTTGGACATTTACACTCTAGCGTTGAAATCAGATGCGTCTGTCTTCTAACTAGCTTCCACTACCGTTGACCTAAATGCCAGTCACATCAAATCTGTTAGAAGAAAATGGTTTATTTTATATTTCCTGCATTCCTTTTTGGTCCGCATGACAAGTGGATTGTTTCAAGTGTTCAGACTTAAGTAGCACAATTTATAGCAGTTAGCCTCCTCAGCACCGCTTAGGTTTTATTATGATCAATTCGAGATTGTCAAAAGAGGTAAGTCGGTTTAACTTATCAAATGGGCACTGGCTGACATTTCGAGATTTAGCCCCCGAAACTTTTTTCTTTCGATTGTTGAATTCTTTGAAGGCCAGACCTAAACGCCAAACTTTTAGAAATTTTCTCATCAAATCCATTTATACTCCAACTGACTGCCGTGGATAGGTCGAATCTCATTCAGGTGACAAGTATGGGCTGATGACACATCGCTCGGATAATGACAGACGGCTATTATAATTGTGTGCTGATCATGGACATTTTTGGCTCTCGATAATTTTAGACATCGTAAGCTTCATTGCTATACTTGGCGCCTCCCTTCACAACTGGTCTCAGATAGACTACGTAGCTGCTAGTTATGGGTAACGTAGCTCCATTCAAGACTGCCGTTCGTATTGGAGCACATAGATGGACTCAGTTCATACGTTGGTGTGTTGCCGTTTTGTTCTTAATTTCGCTAGTCAACAACCTTACCTGCAGGAACGGTTGGTTACTGAGACATTGGTCGGGTTGTCGCCAAAGCATGAGCACCAGACTGGCCTAGAGTGTGGATTTCGCAATCCAAATTACGAAGATCCTAATAGCTGCTTGGCCCAAATCTCACAAACTATTCACGAAACAGATATTGTAGCATGCGGTAGTTGGTGAGGTTAGACGGACGGAGACATCTGAGGAAAGCAGTCAGAAGAAGAACGCTGGTTGATGCTAGAATTTCATGTTGGTTCGTCAATATCAGATGATAAACAACACTGAAAACGTTCAATTCAACATCTGCAGCACTTGTAGAGGGGTATGAACAAAGAAACGAACAACCAAAATATCTAATTGTGTGATATGAATGACACTCAATGCAACTGCCAATGTTCATCTTCTAACTGTTTTGTTCACACTACTGAAGGAATATAACTGTTTTAAGCAGAGTAATCCCCGAAGTTGTTAGATGCCAGATGGAACAGTTCTTCTGGCAGTTCGTATAACAGATTCAGGAAAGAAATCCATAGAAAGCTAAGGCGTAGCCTGACCGCCGATTGTAAAACTTGGCCAGTTGAAATCATTAGGAAAATGGAAACTGCTTCTGCTCCAGAGAACATCGGACGACTCTCTTCAAGCTTATCCATGCTACTAGTCCAAGGCAATCGTCTGTCAATGTAGCTACCAGTGAGATAAATGACACACTCACCCATAGTAAACCCAGAAGATTAGTGCCGGATGGAACATTGATGGTCAGATTGGCTCGCCTCCTGCTTAAACTATGTTACCATCACAAATGAGGAGTGGTCACAACATACTCCTCACACCACAGATGTTCAGTAGTGGGTGCCAGAGCATAGATTTTGACACTGATGTGGCCGCAAGAAAAATGCAAGTAGAAACATCGGAGCGCAGCATCGCATGAAATGGTTCTTGGCGTGTAAAACAAGTGAGCATTGACATCTGTGGCAATCGTAATCGTCTGGACCCCGTACCGTATGCAAATGAGTGTTTTCGTTTGTTGTCTTGTTGAAACATATAGCCAAACTGATGCTTTCCCAAATAAATAACCCTTGGGCCATCCACGCCGTTGATTTACAACAGCTAGTGTCGTGACCAAGACTGGAGGGTGGAGATCCCGTGGTCGCAGCCGTTTGAGGATTGGGACGTCCGGAACTTCTTGGAGGATTTCGAGGACGTGGCGAAGACGGTCGGAGTAAAGACCGACCGGACAAAGCTGGCGGCCCTGCGGACGCTGCTTAGGAGTAAGACGAAGGCGGAGTTGGAGGCGGCGCAGAAGGGTCACTGCTAGGCTGGAGTGGGCCGCCGCGAAGAAGACACTGATCGTCGGGTTCAGCAGCCCGGCCGACTGCCAGGAGGCAACGCGGCTTGGGCCAGGAGGCGATGTCCTTGTGTATGCCACGTCAATGAGGGCGGCGTTGTCAAGAGCCTTGCCATACTTGTACCAGGATTCGAAACAACGCACGTTGACAGATCAGTTCTTAGAGGGAATGCCACCAAAAGTCCGGGATCAGCTCATGTTTGCATTCAACGCACTTCTGATGACGGTGGAACAACTGGCGGATGCGGCTCGACAATTACTGACAGAAAACTCCCCGACAGTTAACGAGTTGAAGGCAGGCGAACAAAGTGTACTGCGTGAACTTCGAAGCGTAGTGGAAAAGTTGACTAAGGAAGTGGCTTCATTGAATTTGAAGAAGGAAGATAATCGTAGCGACGTCCGCTATAGATACGGAAGACGTGGACACTAGCAAAAAGTTTGCTCAGTTGACAAGAAGAAGTCATATTTAGATGAACGTTTCTATGGATGTTTTTGTCTGAGAAGGGCGATCCGATAATAGGGGCGGTTGACAAGACGGCAGTTCATGCTACGATGGAAATCAGTGGTAGCTCAAAGTGCTATTTGATTGACACTGGGGCTGCGATTTCATTGAGTGGACCGACGCCAGGAAAGATAGTTCAGACGTGTGCGATGGTCGTTTAAACAGTGGAGGTTTTACTCGAACGCAAACCCCAACTCGGCGACTTGAAGCGAACACACCCGAAGCAATACCAGCCTGTGACAGTCGGTTGCTGAATGAAGTGATATGCAAATTCCGAAAGTTGTTCACCACGAACCAAGATCCATATGGGTACTGTGACTGGATTGAACGTGAAATCTCCATCAAGCCAGACCACTTTTGACCATTCGGGCTCAGAAGGACTCCGATTCACCTGAAGCCTGAAATAGAGCGACAAGTGAAGGAAATGTTGAAGGAGGAAATCATTGAGGAGGCTGATAGCCCGTTCAGTTCTCCTGTTCTGTTGGTGAGAAAGCCCAATGGGGAATTTCGATTTTGTGTCGATTCCAGAAGGCTGAACAAGATTACGGTCAATAAAGTGGTAGTAGTGCCAGCCGTGGCAGAGATTTTCGATAAGCTGCAAAACGCCAGGATATTTGCAGTGTCAGACCTACGGTTTGGATATTGACAGGTTCCAATTAAGCAATCAGACCGAGATAAGACAGAATTCACAGTGGGAGAAAAGTAATAACGCTTCAAACATATGCCATTTGGACTGTCAGGCGCCCCGTTTACGTTCAGGCGACTGATTTTGAAGGTGCTGGAAGGACTGAACAATACTGTTGTCTACGGAGACGATGTCGTCACCTACAGTGCGAATGAGACGGAACATACAGTACACGTTTCAGCGGCGTTGCAGGAGACTGAACAAGCCGGCCTACGGATCAACAGTCCAAAGTCTCAGCTGGCGAGACAAACGGTAGTACTACTCGGTCACAAGGTCGGTCAGGGTGAGGTCCAACCGATTCCCGAGAAACTGCTTACGATCGGGGCCAGTCCGATACCAACATCAAAGAGGATGTTGCGACAGTTTGTCAGTCGCGTCGAGTTCTATAACCGTTTCATAAAGAACTTCAATGAATTGGCCAACCCGTTGTACGAAATTTTGAAGAGGGATTGCAAATTTCACTGTACAGATAAGGCCGATCAAACGTTCGTCGAGATCCAACAATTGATGAAGGAGGGACAGTTGACCCTGAAGTTGCCGGTGACTGGACAGAG
>LUCH01000757.1:134302-161805 GCA_013368495.1 Paragonimus heterotremus
TCCAACACTCTCAGGAATATTTCGGCACGGATGTGGAGTACGGTCAAAGCTCACGGTGGATGGACGGAGGATAGCACGAACGATCGGACAAGCTACCGCTGAAAGAAAGCGGATCAACGGAGGAGGAGTAGTGGGCGGAAAACCGCCGGATAGAAGGCGTAAATCACACACCTAAACCGGGTAGAAGTGCACACGACGTGTGAGCGGAAACCGGGGGGGGGGTGTTGTGGACTGGAATTGTGATTCAAGATCGTGAACGCACGTGTGGCGTGGGAACTAGCGAGTTGGACAATAAAGATTGTGTTTTATTGAACGCCTTTTCATTACATTATGTACTGGCGTGCCAACAATGTCAACTGTTGAAGAGCTCCAACTACCCCAGTCAGTATCCCACAAAACCAATTCCGGTCAGTCAGATCGGGGAATTATGTTCGCTGGACGTAATGGGTCCCTTCCCAGTAACCACATCCGGGAATCAATATATCTTAGTTATGACGGAACATTTCACGAGATGGATCGAGACCTCTATACCCGATCAGCGTTCAAGCATGGTTTGCTGGGCGGTGATGAACACATCGTTTCAGATGACGGATTACCGCGAAGCATATTGACTGATCAAAGTCACTGCTTCGAAAGTGAAGAAGTTCGGAACTGCTTGGAGCATTTGGGAGTCAAGAAAATACGCACGACGCCATACCATCCCCAATCAAATGGACAAACTGAACGAAACAATCGCACAATCAATGAGTGGTTGGCTGTGAAAGGAAGGAGCTGGTAGGAAGCACTACCGTTCATTCTGTTGGCTCACCGCTGTTCACCATAAGGGACAACGAAGTGGTCGCCGTTCGAGCTAATGTACGGGTGCGTGCCACGCCTGCCAGTCGATCAGGATATTGGTGTATAGTGAGACTGACGGATGCGAATGCGTGAATTAGCAGAAGCTCGAAGAGTGGCAAACCAAAATTTCGCGACCGCACAAGAAGTTTCCGAAGAGCGGTCGCCCGCAGCGTTGTCAGGTCGAAGTCGGGTCCTGGCGTAACAGGACCCGGATCTAGGAAGTTCCTGGCAAAGTGGAGGGGACCTTATGTGGTAGTGGACCGCCGTGGTCCAGTGTATCTGATTAAGAATGAGAAAAATGAACATCGAGTGCACGGAAGCCAGATTGGTAAATGTTGTGACACTTCGAGCAGAAGAGAATGCATACTAGGGTCGTCGATGTCCCCGAGGCCGGTACGCGGATCGTCCAGAGAACGAAGAGAACGTGAAAGGCTTTTATTGCAGCTGGAACAATCTTTGCGGGGGGAGGAGTGCAGTGAGGATGAGTGATCGTAATGCATTACTCGCACGACTGTTATTCAGAAGTGGGACCAGAGCATGCATTTTGACATCGAAGTAGCCGCAGGAAAAATACATGAAGAAACATCGCAAAGCAGCATAGCACAAAATGGCCTTTGCTTCGTAACGAAACTGGAGAGTGATGTCTACAGATTAGTGTTTTTGTTTGTTATCCTGTTTAGGCGCTTAACCCATGTGTTGCTTTCTTGAATAAATGTCCCTTGTGGCATCCGCGCCCTTGGCTCACAACGATAGATGTGGTATGAATGCGGATAGACCACTGACTGAGCTGCATTCCTATTTCGGATGGTGTTTCTAACCAGCGCTTTAAGTAATTATAAGGACCTCAGCCAGGCAGGCGGCATTCAACAATTTTACTCAACAGAACAGCCAGGGTCTTCATATTTCCTGACCACGCTTTCAATTGACCATCACGTCGTTTTACCCAACCGTTGTTGGACGCAGTTCAAAGTACTTGGTGTGATAATCGCTCAACTAGCATGCTTTCGATTCAGCGGATTGATCTACAGTTTTGGAATTGCTTAAACTCAGGAGTGTACTGAAAATGCATGTGGACGTACTGTCAGTGTTATATTTTCATACTTCCGCTAAGTTTCATCTTCAAGAGAGGCGTACGCCAAAGCTATCCACTTTAACAATTCTTACTTAAGTATGTCTTAAAAGCAAGTATAGAGAGCTGTCTGCGGGGTTCACCAGGTCTCGGAGTGTGCCGCCACAGCTAGGACAATATGCATTAACTTAGGACATCCCTGGCGATAGAGATATCCATCTGAGGTCTATGGGTCATTTGTGTAAAGCAGCTGTGAGAGATATGTTATACTACATTTTTGAAACTCGGTCACCCAGAGTAGAAGGCGTTCACTGCTTTCAAGTATGTGACAGTCAGTCTGTGTCTTATCGCCTACATCTGGTGATAACAAAGAACAATCAAAGAAGAGGTTATCTGTGAAAATTGGCAGGTGACTTCTTTTGTTCAATTCCTAGGTTTGTACGGACATAAATGGTGAGGTCACGTGCCAGGTATATTAATTAATCCTATTCGTTACCGAGCAACTTGTGTCGCTGCTGTGACTAACTGGCGTATGACGCGAGATAGATGGATGGTGACCCGTTAAAGTGAAGTGGAGTGAAGTCGATCATCTAGGAGTTGGCCACTATAGGTCGAGTTCATTCCCCGGGCTTGGGATCTCGCGACTCACAGAGTCGATGGCTGCAGACTTTAGGTGAGATGGCAGCTAATCAGACTCAGTGGCCTGAGTGTTGTCTCTGTTAAGCCGATTTGTCTGTAAAGCGAATGCACTTGATGACACTGGGCAGGTAAAAACCGTAAGGAAACTGTCTTGTTGATGACGCCTTCTACTTACAGTTCGGTTGTTTGTTTGTAAGGTGTAGGCACTTCATCGTTGCCTGTTTGAATATAAACATAATCTCAAATTGAACATCACTCACAATTGATCGCAGCTGTCGCATTCACATAGACTTTCCAGTCGGCCCCTTTCGAAAGGGGCCGACTGGAAAGTCTATGTGAATGCGACAGCTGCGATCAATTGTGAGTGATGTTCAATTTGAAATTAACCAAATCCCCGACTACTCATCAGTAATAAACATAATCGTTTAGTAGTTAGGTGTCCTCTCCCATCTTTAGTTTCTCTTTTTCTTTTCTTGGCTAGTGTTTATTTTGTTTTCTAGTATGGACTTTGAGCATCGACGAGAACCACTGGTGTGTTGTTGTCCATAACAAGGATGATGATGATGGCGATCTGTATCTCAGCCTTTTCGACCGTTCTGAACTGATTTTGCTCTGTGTGTTGTCATGTGCGTGGTTGTCAATTTTTTGCTTGTTTCTGATCTTGTAGCCTATGTCTGGAAGGATGACTGACTTTTGGAGGTTGCACAATATTTGTTTCTACTTCTCTCAGTTCAGACAACAACTTTTTGTATCCCTACTCATTAAATATTTTGGGATTTCTCGGTATTTCATGGCCATCCCATGTTGTACACACTAATAAGGAACACTTAACGTGTAGACAGGAACTATCATAAATCGAAGCAAGTCATCCTCTATGTTTTCTCTAGGTGGCATTCAGGCTGACAGAGTCAATTAAAGTCAGAATGGATAACTCAATCTACGTAATCCTATCTGCGTATTTCAGAAGTGTCCGCTGTGGCGTTTATTAGGCACAATATGATAGTTATTGATAAAACTTATGCACACTCCCAGTTGATGGTAGCTTTCGCATTCGGGTAGTCTTTTAAGCAGGACCATTTTGATGTTGGTACCAGATTCGAACTACTCTCTTGCTAAATCACTGTAGTAATTCTTACCTTTGGCAAGACCGCAATTTGTACTCCGGTCCGCTTGCTAATTATATTCTTGGCTGCGATCATATGAAGATGATGCTCAGTATAGTTAAACCAACTTCTCAACGGGCCGTGATCAATACGGCGCTCAATAGGCTTACTGAAACTTGTAACTTGATTTTACTAGTGAACGTACCTCATCTTGCGTCAGTCAGTGAACATGGGCATGCCCACAAGTGACGGCGATCAACGGCCTAGGAGTAACCACTCAGCTGTGTTTGATATAATATCACTGATGCAGTGATCGACACTGTTGCTTCACCAGACGGTAAACTGCATAACCGACAAGCTTTAACACGGTGAACCTCGAATTTGGTGATTATTTTGGAATCACACCTGCTGAATGTGCTTGTGAGGACATGGGAATTGTGGGCCCGCTGTACGCATGACGCTAGTTCGGAATTTGGCGAAGGGTAAACATTCGATCAACAACACCCCATCCAGAGCAAAACCCTGCCTGTTCTTCCCTACTGTTTACTTCCAGAACTGCAGTAAGTCGGAAAAGTACAATGGACGTAAGAACCTTTGAAATGACTGGGGTCGAACTAATGCCCTTATGGTTTTCGCGAGAGACTCTGGTACCTTTCTTGAATATGTAAACTATTATCACGTGACCCCAGCACGGAAGGATGGTCTCCGTCTTCCACACAAGTTGAAACAGCTGAGCCAAGATCCCTACTGATTAGCACAGCTCTGCCTAACTGGTGTGTAGTGACGATAAACTGGGCTAGGAAACCATTCCCAGGATGTAGTTTTTGTGTTGTATAATGAATAGTTCGCTATGCTAATGCCACACTGTAGTGGGGTAGCATATAATGAGCACCAGTATTCAGTTGATTTAGAAGACGGCTTCAGAACCTGCATCTGTGAAGAAAGATCACACAGGATTTGTTCTTAATGTAATGACGATGGCAGCCGGTTTACCAAACATGAGTCACCTTCCGAATGTAACTGATTACCTGATTAATTTTAACAATTATCTCTTTCACTGACAGTCGGAGAAGTGAAGTTACGAATTGTACCATCACAATCATATTTATACTACGATCGACCGACAACGAAAATGATATTCAAATGTGAGTTGACAATACCGGACGAGGCCCTTTTTGAAGCTCTACAGGTAGCATGGCGAATAGATGATGACGCTCACTCGTATTTCCGTCAGTCTCATGGCTCTTTGTATGGCACGAACGAAACTCTATCCGGAAATTATGAGTTTTGGTGCAACAGCTCAATCGACTCCAGCTTGGCCGTTAAACATTCATTTAACATTGTTTGTAAGTCTTGCGGATTATTCATAATTTTTTCCTTTTCAGTTTTGTTTTCGGTGTAGCTTGATGACTTTGTGTACACAACCTTAATAATGGAAGAATCTGTGCAGCTTTGGTATACCAGTGACAATTTCAGTAAAGACTACTATTCACTGTAACATTAGTGTGACATTTCACGCACAATGAGGCGTATTTGGAATGATGAGTGCCATTTATTGATACAGTTGCAGCATAATTTCATTCATAACAGGCTTATAGTGACGTTATGAGAACGTTGGTAATCAAACATTTGATTCAAGAACGCCGTTCTGTTGATCTTTGGAGGCGCAATTTGAATCTCACACCTGTTAGCTTGAGCTGATCATAATTGGACACCGAAAGCACATTACCTCAGGTGCACCACACTAAAATAGTGTTTCGTTGCTCCACAGCCTCTGCCGCAATCCCCAAATGTACGTTTTAAGCAAATAAAAACACGTGGTAGTGCATATCCGAGGCAGAGCTTTGACTACCCATACATAAAATACAAATTTTATCATGTAGATAAACGGAAGTAGAAAACAAACTCGGCCCTAGTTATCAGACGTGTGTAGAACAAATGGCGAGGCATTCACCAACGAAAGTTTAGGATCTCTGATCAGGTTGCATCAGAATTCAGTACCATCGGATGGTAGAAGCGTATAGTGAGCCAGTTATTTTAGACCGTGAATGTATAGAACTCATAAGCGTTGGAGTTCAGTAAGATTCTGGGGTATATGCCATAATACAGCTCACTGAGGGCGCTGCGAAAATTGTGGATATTATTTTGTCAACAGGTGACCAACTGTTTAAGGGTACACTATTGAAGTGTTAACCTCTGTGTACATCCCAAAACGTTTGCAAATCCATCATACAGGAAGATAACATGGTTTATTGATAATTTATTCCGTTCATTCTGGGTTTAGCAATTCTGGAACTTGGTTGCGAACAGCAGCGATGAAATCTGTGAAACGTAAGCCCTTTGAACGGTGAACAAGATCCAACGTACGAAAACCTTTATGGTAGGCGTGAACAACATACGTTTCATTTAAATAAAGGAAAATTTTTCTTATTTAAGCAAGAAAAGTTAAATAAGTTCAGTGGTTTAAACCCTTACTGCACAATCACTCTCACAAGTGAAACATCACCCCACCAACTCATTTCCAGCTGCACTTAAAAAATTTCTTCTTTCATTCGTTTTCTTGTTTTAACAGACGGAAGCGATATTGACTTAACATTGAGTCAACCTCTCGGAGATAGGCCGTTCATAGAACTTTCACAAGAAGTGGAATATGAATGTATATTTAAAAGGAGACGGAAGTTTCGCAACAACGCATGGGTTGCCGATATTCGCGCGTTCGCACGTCCGGAAGAAAAGGACACTGAAGTGTTTGGGAGTTCAGTCATTCACCATCCATCAACAGTTGAGAAAATTATGACCATTGGTTGCGTACTGTTACGCTTGACCCCGATAATGAAAACATCCACACGCATTCCAGTACTCGGTTAGTGTACCTACTCATATAACTAATCTGCTGTGATCATTAATACTGAATTGTCTTGTCTCCATGTGAATAATCTCTTGCGTCAGACAATCTAACTGGCTCATGATCTATGAATATATATATATATATATATATATATATGGAGGTATATATGGTAGAGCCTTTCAGTGAAACTATCGACCGGATCCTATGAAAGCAGTTCCTTCGGATGGCCCCCCATGGGACGATAAACACTCAGCTTATGATCTGGTGGTATAAAAGACACAAATAATGGGTTCGTTTTACTGGTTAAAAAGGCATTCGTTCCGCCCGTTTGCTCTATACCCCACTGTCCGAAAAATATGCGTTCGATATTGTATTTTATATACGATTTATAAAAGATCCGTACTGGTTGCTGTTTGTCTAAACACAGAATCTCCGCTCGGCAGAGTAGCCTTCCGGTTTGTAGGGGACTCGTCATCTATTCGAAGCTTCTTTTCTGAATCAGAATAGCTAGGTAATTGTGTTTCAACACCACAGTGAGGGTTGGCTAGAATTTGATATAACACAAACGCTTGGGCTCTTCATTTAGACGTTCCTTCGGAAAGTCAACCATATGAAGTTAGTGAATCACCGCGGTGACTGAAGATGTTAATAGCATACAAACTGGTATGTGGTGGATGCAATAGGACGTATGCTTGCTTGATTTTCTTTGGTTATTATGTTAAGATTGCCAGTGATTTGATATGCGGAAACTGTGGATTGTGTTTGGCAATTACAAGTGTATACACTTCACTAAAGCCTCCAACCTGAATAGAAAGTAATGTGACTCGATCCGCCGTCCAGTTTATTAGAGAGGTTAAAAATGGATAAGAACAGATGAAGCGGAAGAACTGGAGATTGTTTGACTGCAGCTACATCATTGACTGAGGTAAATTCTCATTTCGGACACCGTTTCTAACCAGCGATTTGAGTAACCAGGATGACCTCAACCAGGCAGGCGACACCTACCCACTTTGTTTGATGGAGCAGTCAGACTCTTCATATTACATGACCACGTTGTTGTTTGACCTATACTGCTACCTTGATTTCAGTCTTTCCAGATGCAGTCATGTCAGACAGCCCGAAAAGGAGCAGTCAGACGAAGAGCAGTTGCACTAATAGGATTGTATGTTGCACTGCTGCCTAGGAAGTAGGACACGATTCTATAAATATACAGCAGAACCATTTTTATAGTCTCGGCATTGCTGTCTTCCTTATCAGAAAAAATGGGGTTAGAAGAGGTACCCTCAGACAAGGAACACTCCGATAGCCCAGCGGCTGACCGTGACCGTTGGAGCGTTATCCAATACGGTCAAAAAACATCCGGCATCATCCAGCAGCCTGGTGTAACTTGGAAACATCCACTACGCACAACATTGCTCAGAATCAAACATTAATGTCCTATTCAGTGCGCCCTCGGGTTAGGTAAATCCCTCAATGCCAATTGTGAAACAGACTCTAAAGTCATTGGCTCCTGGTGGATTGCCTCTCCCCCCAAAGAACCTGCATCCTGTTATCTCGTGGGCCAGACTTTGAGTCAGGGTTTCGGGGTGGGATCCCTCAATTCAACTCCTTCGTCTGTGTAAACGACTGGGAATTATCAGAAGTTATCGGTTTCCCGACAATGACATTATTCAACCATCACGACTTTCTTTTATTTTACCCCCAACTTTTCTATCTACACTATGCCCTCGGATGATACACATTGACGCCTTCAGTGTCTGCACTCTTCGACAAGTTAGTCAGCAAGTTGATCTAGCAATTACTCTCCAAAGCCTGGAGCCTGATGTGCACTGTGTGTCCGGGTAATGTTAATGAGGAGATACCAGCAATGAAAGCAAAGGTATGACTTACCTTTGGCAGCCTACATTATCTGCAGTGTCAAATGTACGTTCGGTTATCGTTGAAAGTAAGGATGTGTAATGTGTGTGTGCATCCTGTTTTGCTTTACGTTTCCGAAACATGGCATGTTCGCAACGAAGATATGAACAGACTTGTTGTGTTTTATAACTGTTGTCTCCACCAATTAGTCCACATTAAACGGACTGATTGCATAAGCAATACGGCCGTTCGTCGGCGTGTATTCCGGAACGCTGAAGATGAGCGATTAATTGATTAATTAGTCACGCTGTACAGCCAGCGACGTATTTCGCATGCCAGCTGAGCATTTACCATACTGAACATTTAAACTGTGACCACCAACAGTTGAGTAAAATCGAGCGGTGTACACACAAAAACGTGATCACGAAATATGATGACTGTGACTGCTCCGTTGAGCAAAGTGAATAGGTGTCACCTGGTTGGCTGAGTTCTTCGTGATCACTCAAATCGTTGGTTGGAGATGCGATTCGAGATGGCACTGTTTGGCAGTCAACGGTGTACTTGCATTCATTACAACACGGTTGTCTGATAAAAGCGTGGCTGAGGTTTGGATATCGGACCAGTCAAAGACATGTACTTTCAGTGAGTTCTAGGAGGAACAAAACTCGAGTCTAACGCTTCTTTTTGAAGGGGAGTGACTAAAAATCCCATGGAAGTGCGAAAGCTGCGGTCCGCCTTGAGTGATGTTCAAGTTGTAAAAGAGTTGGTTCCTAAGACTATCAATCCGTTTCGCATCACTCTATTGAAGAATATTGCACCTGAAAACCTAAAGCCACTGACCTCGAATAATTTGTATGTTAAATTCACGTGTATTTTTTCTCTATGTGTTAGTGACGGAAATATCCGATTGTAAACGGAACATAACTGTCTAAAGCAAATCAACGACGACTGACTTTAACTTGAAGTACATCCATAGACAACAAGCCTTTAATTCCAAGGGCTTACCAAACAGACTGTCCCGACTAGCTGACAAGCTACAGCTCATCAGTACCAGTAAAAAGTTATAACAAGTAGAACCCAATGTGTATTGAAAGTGCGGCTAATAGTGCCATGTATTCGGGCTGCACCGCAGGAAAAGCAAATGGATTTTCCACAATCACTGAGCACGGATGTGACAAGTGCAAACACAACGCTCCGTTCAGTTTTCGCAAACGTTAAATATTGTGTGAAATAACATGAAAATTCCAGGTCTCTTGTATGCTTTCATTCTGATGTCTATATGTCCACATATTGTTTTACTGCTGTATACAAATCTCTTCTAATAATGGATGGTAGTTTAGATAAGTGGGTTTATAACCAAATATCTTCGTATGCGTTCGAGTGTACGTATATGGGTAAACCAAACGAGAATAGAGGTTTCTACACACAGTCGATGGTAAAAGTCTGTTAACCGATCGACATGTGGTATTTTTGAATATATTTTTCTCCTCTCATCCTATCACAGACATTAAAAACCTACGAGTAGAACTACCGAGACAGACCACCTACAACGTTAGCATCAAACAGTCTGTGCAATGTCAATGGACCAGTTTGATCTTACAAAAAGAAAAGCTCTTTCCACCCAAAATCTTCTCATCAACCTTCGAGAACGTGAAGATTGCTGATGGTGTGGTAAACTTTTATCCCTCACGACCTGGTGACCATAGACTAATATGTGTCGGCGTGATTGGAGACGTGAGGCGTGAAGACTTCCAGGAGATTCATGTTTCACGTAAGTGGCAAAATAGATTGCAGTTGAATTATTAACACTGACTGGATATAATTCCTTTTGTTATTGGGTAGTGTTTGACACCCCGATGCGAGGGACCAATACGATTACTGCTATATAAACAGAATTCAACTATCAGATGGTATGACCATTCTTTACTTTCTGTTTCAAATGAATCTACGGCCTACGAGCGCGTAAACAGACAACAGAATAACGGTTAATGAAACGGAAGACAACGGAACAACGGTCAACGATAATGAACAACGGACTATGGACTGTACGTGACTAATTCTTATCTTCCCAATCAACCCAACAACCCGAGGCTAACGCATGATCACAGAGAAAAGATTGGCCTCCGGACAGAGCTCTTATTATATCACTCAATCCGAAGACAACACGGTCACAAACTAAACCACATTTAAAAAAGTTTGTGACCAATCCAAAAACAAGGACAGAAGTGGACCAGACAGGGATCCAGACAGTGAAGTGATGTCTCAATTGAAAGACGAACATGTAGGCGGGTGTCAGAAATTGTCACAATGGTTGAGAATGCTTGTGAGGGGCGACCTGCCACATGACCATGTCGACTATAAAGGTCGTCTCAAACAGTAATGAGTTACTGATGACTAGTCGGGGATTTGGTCAATTTCAAGTTGAACATCACCCATAATCGATCGCAGCTGTCGCATTCCCATAGACCTTCCAGTCAGCCCCTTTCGAAAAGAAGCATTAGACTCGAGCTTCGCTCTCATTAGAGCCTGTCAGTAGTGCATATTCTCGCCACTACCGGGACTAGAACTTCGGCCACGCTGTTCATGAAGCAACCGTGTTTACCACTGCGCCATTGACCTCACATTAGCCACGACCGAATTATCATATGTGAACACTCAATCACTTTCGCCTGTGAGTAATGATCAGGTTGCTCGATCACCTCGAGAGGAGACACAGTTACTGTCTGTTAACTCCGATCGATAAGCCCACGATTAAGACTTCCTAGATAGGTCGAAATCTCCGATCTCATTAAACCTGGTATGTCGACTGGAAAGTCTAGGTGTATGCGACAGCTGCGATGTTCAACTAGAAATTAACCAAAACCCCGAGTACTCACCAGTAAGCTGAAGTATTGCCTAGCAGATTCAATGAGATCGGAGATTTCAACCTGTCTAGGAAGTCCTAATGTTCAGCTTGAAAGTAATGAGTTAGGCCGTTTCAAAAGCAATTCAAGCGGTATTCTAAGGGAATTGGATTCTTACCCGACACTTTCAGTCTACAGTGTTTTGGTTATTTTCATATATTCATATATATTTTCTTAACTGAGGACAAAATTGTGGAAGATACAGATAATTACTACTGACATGTCTTGAACATAAGTGTACATATTTCTGAGACCGAGTGGAAGGCTTCCGATACTTTGTGACTGAAAGATAGTTTGCTGAGTCTCTGTTTCATTATAGAATGCGAAAGACAATTCAGAAGCTCAATTTAACGGACAGCTAAACCACTAAAATGAGTTACACAACGGTAAACCGTTCTTAGGCGCATTACCTTCAGTTCTACCATCTGCGATACGTCAACGCTGTCGTCCTTAGAGAATTCAGTATCAAGTTTATGAGTGCAATAGTGAGAAGGAGTGAGACATAATTATCTGACAACTTTCAGATAGTAGTTCACGAGGTTGGAAAGCCTGTATAACGTCCCAGTTTGTAAGCCATTATCTCGCTATAATAATGAACTTTCCCTTGGAATTGGTTTCCGATAGCCGCAGTTCAAGTTATGAAACAAAAAGCAGATCTTTATTGTTTTGTGTTTGTCGATAGTGTAGCTTTCGATGCTGATACTCTTAGACTGCATTACGCATTTCCAATTTACAACACCCATACGCCTGCAATCGACCAGACAGAGAACACCTAATTTGGGCAGCTGTTGTAAACTTTTTCTTTTCGTTAATCTACCTCTTGCACTGCTGACTGAGTGAACCACAAAAAACGACCAGTAACAGTGTAACCTACATTAAGGTTCATAACACGTGCATTCGTTTGAGCATGCGCTACTAGTTAACCAACGTTATGACACGTTTAAAACAAAAACCGGTGTATATTTTAGTTTGAATTCCGTTAACCACGGTTAACACTGGTCTAATCGCACCACAGATAATGTCCCTTTAGAGGGAGCATGTCAGCATGCCTTTTGTTAGGTTTACATTTATGTCAGTATGAACGAGGTCAAATGCCGATGTGTACTTTTTATACATACTTTGCCTTTTCAGCTGCTCCAGAAGTATCTTTAATAGTGGAACCTAACTATTCGACCTTCGAATTATTCGAACCAGTACCAAAACACACATGTAGAGTAGATGCTACCGAGTGGAGCGGACAGAAGCCCGTCTGGTACGCAATTGATGGATCCCCACAAATAATTATAAATGGGAGTGAACTGATCTACGAATATTCCGATTCTGAAGTACCAGGCCAGTACACCTATCTGTGCATGCTATCAACAGACTTTGGGCACTACACCTATCTGTTACCTCTGATTCGTTTCCGTGAGTTTTTCCCCGTTTGATGAATTGAATTAACATATGGCGGATGGTTGACATAACTTGATTCAGTCTTAAAAACAGACATAATCTAGACTCCACTGTCAACAACCTCGATAATTTTGTACCATATATGAACAGAAATCCGTAAATGAACATGTTAACTTTCTAACGTATGCGACATTAGGATCATTAAGAAAAAGTAATACATTTCAGTATGCTGTGTGTTATGCGTACTTGTTTCCGTTTTTGGACTCTGCTATCACAATTTTAGCTAATTGTATCACTTACCACTGAAAGATGTTATCGTTACCGAGGCTCCAGTGTATATGCAATACACACACCGCCCTAAGACCTCAGAAGTTCCGAACAGATATGCCTATTGGTTCGATTAAGGAAAGCAAGTATTAGTTTTGCTAGAAAGTGTTACAACCTCAAGTCCAATCATACTTCCGATCGCTTTACCAAAATACCCAACGGGAATCTCGGTAAAGTGCGCGGACGTCCACAGTTAATAACGTCAAGCCACATTTTCAGTTTGCTGGTAATGAACTGCGATCCGTTATCCATAAACACTTATTATGGTTTCTAGTTTTCACATAATCCGTGGAATACAAACGTGTGAACATTGTTATATAGCCACGTTCGTTCAAATCCCAGTTCTCCCAGTAGGTAAACAATTCTTAAGTTGTATTAAGAATGAACATCTTGTTGTCCCTGTTCGAGAACTGTCCCAGTTTCCAGCAATTTTGATGTCCAGCGAGCAGCCTTGGATGCTCTTTTTTGACGTAGAATAGTGGCTGTGCCTGTGAATTCCACTGACAAGTTTGGAATTGTGTCAATGACTCTAGGAGATGATTTTTAAGCTTTTGTGGTAAGCCTTGTTAACCAGTCTAACCACGATGTTGTAATGTGCTCAGTTCTAATCATTGGTTTTATCAATGTGTAAAACCACACTGCATGACGAATATACTGCATTTACGGACTTCAAAATAAACATTCTTGACATTATGTGCTTTTTCAACTTCTGTGAGCTTATTATGAACAGTGTTTTTGTGAAATTTTCCCGCAGTGATTGATCCATGAGGCTGGTTTGTATCTATGCTGCTTTGCGCGATATACGTAAAAGACGTCCTCTTGAAAACCGAATATCTTGAAATACAACGTTTACAAAGAACAAATAACTCTCTCTAACCGCCGGTTGATGATAAGTCTAGAAAGTAAAATGTCGAAACGGCTTTGGATTTGAAATCATTGATCAAACGCTTGATACATAAAGTTTAACCTTTGGTTGACGTATAAATACAATGTTAGTCAAACCTAGTTGGCGCACTCTTAAAGGCAGTAAAAGTTCGTTTATCCGAATTTCATCATATTTCATTGGGGACTGCTGGGTCCGTTGAAGAGATGTTTACAACGGTTCGCTTTTTATCAAGAAAATCGGCCAGTCGCTACTACCTTTCAAAACAACAAGCTGACTTTCACGAACGTGGAGATACCAAAGGAAAAACACAAGTGTAACGAGCCTATATATGACATTTGGTGCATCTCATGCCTTAAGCCTAATATAGGCTCCATACTGGAATCGTGGGTCATGGAATCATAAAATCACAGTGGCAATTTAACAGAAGTTCGAAGAGATTAACTTCCGGACATGCTTGATCATCGCAATATCTTAAGAGGAAAATGTTTAGCTCTAGACTATACAGGGCTCATAAAATGTTTGGATAACAGTTTGGTCTAGTTAATGCAATAGCTATGAACACATTTTATGGAGTAACTTGTAAGCGCATCAATTTGCCTGTAGCAGTGCGCTTACATGTGGCTACGAATCTAGCGTACTGATACATACTAGTATGAACTAAAACAGTACATTCCAATAAGGCGACCAGGAAACCGTAAAACGCTACAAGCAGTTTAGAATTTTATAACCTCACGACGCAGCGCACGAAGCATGCGACAGAATATGAAAACGTGCAACACAGCTCCTGTATCGCGACAACTATTGCAGTCAAATGAATCGCAAACAATTTTGCACGACTATCAGTGAATGCGGCCATTTTGTATCTGTCGGATGAAAAAAAGAACTGTGCAGGCACACACCTTGGAAGAACTGTTGTGATATCTTGTTTAGATCTAAAGATGAGCATTGCATTGTCCAACACATACTGTGTCTGGCAACTACTAGCCAGTGTCGATCGTGATCTACCGTTAACCAGGGTTATCAGCCCAATTTTAGCCGCGTACAAGCCAGCAATTTCTAAGTCACCCTGTCAGTGATCTGGTACTACGCTCAGTATTGTGGTCCCAAGTTTTATTTGCCTAGCAGATCATCTTGCATTTGCCCAGTCTGAGCTGGTCCAGGTGAGGGTGAACAGACCATTTTGAAAGGCCGGAAGACTTTACTGTCCCAACATATGTACGTGAACGCATTCGCAGTTTCTGAAACACACTAGATTTAAAGGGATGCTGATACGCGCTATATTTAGAGACCAAAGGATCTCGAGCAGTTGATGAGAAGAGAAAGGAGAACGTTATGGATGGCTAGTGGTAAAACATTTGTGTTTTGGAGATCAAATTTACTGTGTTTATAAAGGCCGTGCAAGAATGAACTTAATCCCATGATTGTGACACAAAATGGAAATGAAACACTTTAGATAATCAGCAGCACACGACATCATTTATTATGCGTTAACGATCACGACCGCTAAGCTCACTAATTGCACTTCACTTGCTTAAGTAATGAGGAAACTTTCGGGGTGGACTTAATACATGAGAATTCTGTGAGAATGATTATGGGAGAGACGAAGGCCCTCGTTCCCTAAATGGGGCACTCTATCAACACCCTACAAAAGTTGATTATACGTATTAACCAAAAACCAAGCCACTCAGTTTTACTAACAGTCGTCGACATAAATTTCTGTTGTTCCTAGGTTCTTTAAAGTGACATTTACGTTCTTACATCATGTGGCCACTTCTTCCAGAAATGAGATTATGGTATGGTCAGCTGTCAGCTCTGCTAACGACCCCACGGGAACTTTTGGAGTTTATTAGCATGAAGAGTTGTTGAAGATTTTTCTCCAGGATGACAATTCAGCCAACATTCACTTCATTATTTTATCTTCATATATTTTTTTTCTCGGAATAGATGGCTGTTGACTGCCACAAAAGGGGCGTTGAGAAAGTTTGATAATACAGTGTAAAATATCTTGTGCATAGACATTTCGTTCGAATCGCAACCGTTACTACAGTGATATTAACACAACTACTATACAGCGAGCAGGCATGGTAGCAATGACGAAGAGTGCGGGCTTCATAATTGAGGTCAGAAAGATCGAGACTCGAGAACGGGACTTCAGATGACACAACAGGAAACTGATTATTGAAAACTCGTTACCTTCCGGAACGAAATCAAAGGCAGTACTTGTGGCACAAAGCAAATCTTGGCTTATTCAGTTTTTATTGGTTATTTTGTGGACAAGATATATCAGTAAGAGAAATAATTACAATTAGTGCCGACATTTTGGCTTTCCTGTCGATCGACTCGATTCCGCTTGTAGCTCGTTTGTTTTAACGCGTAACACACTGGAACAACTTGTTTTACTCCGATTCTCGTTATAACAAAATCTGATGCTAAGGTGATGTGCGATCCTGATTGGTCAGTGCGCTGACATAACAGTCTACTCGAGTTGTCGACAGTGATTGGCCGTAGCCTTCTGTGAATTGCCGGCTGACTTCGTATCGATGCCCTTGTCCAATCCAATCTCATTACACTGATAAGGAGAGTTATGTTAAAAAATCAAATGGTCATGAACAGTTAAGTGACGGGGAGACAAATTGATAACCATTTGTTTCTGGACTAATAGCACAGGGTTTGTTCGACGAATGGTAATAGCCTTGGCAAATTGCCGATCTTGCTTCGTTATCAGACGTTATATGATAGTAAATGTATTAGTACCACAGAACCGTCTTGTGTAAGTTTTTCGTGATTTCGCTTTGACTGATGCCATTTTCGGAAGTACACACCCATTTAGGAATGTGTTCATTGATGCACGTCTCCAGTTTCCTCGAAACAGGACCAGCCTACTTGCATCCAGAAACGCAGGTAAAACCAGACATTACATCTGATTGGGCAATCAAGGCAACCGGTTCCCTCCTCGTTAAGGTCGGTGGTTGCGTAGTTTCCTCAGTGAACATGCCATTTCATACTGGGTCTACCAAGTTGTGTGTGACTGCGGAGGCAGCTGAATAGGCAGAGCCTAGAGATGTTTGAACTCCAAAATGAAGTAACATTTACCTAAATGGGTGCAAGAGTCCGTGTCACCGGTGGACGGCAATGTTACTGAAACACATAAACAGCCAGTTTCCTCAGTCGCTAGACACGTCATGACCACTGGTTACGTAATCGATCCATCTTATGCATTCAGAATCCTGCTGCGTCATTCTTACGCATAATTCTTACGGTCTGCTGAAGCAGTCACAATCAGCCGACTTAAGCCAGTTCTCTGTGTTAAGGACAGCTGTTCGTGGATTTGATCCTTCCCTAAACTTAATGATCTATCCTAACTCGTTTATTGAATATCTACCTCTTTAGTCGTTTGCTATAAAAAACAAACTCACTCGTGTTATTGTAAATTTGGTACTGACGAGTCAATACGAAGTGCTTGCATCTATCAGTTTTCGTGTTCTAACTACCCTGTTCAAACTGTTCAAGTGAATCAACTGTTTCAAATTCCTAGGGTTATGAATTTGTCTCCTCTTCATTTAACTGTCCATGGCCATTTGACCTTTTAACAAAACTCTGCTTATTAGATTCCTGTTATGTCATCTGAAGTCCCGTTCTCGAGTCTCGATCTTTCTGACCTCGTTTATCACGCCCGCACTCTTCGTCATTGCTACCATGCCTGCTCCCTGTATAGTAGTTGTGTTAGTATCGCTGTAGTAACGGTTGCGATTCGAATGAAATGTCTATGTACTAAAAATCTTACGTTTTACCTTCAGTCGTTTCGGATTTCTATTTTGGGGAACCACTGCTCCAAAGAAGATATTTCTAAAACGTGGGCGCGGTTGGATATCTTCTGTTGGGTACGTTTTTGTCATTCAATAAAATACTAACTATGTTGAGACACGTCGCCACATGAATTGTGCAGAATGACTGCTTACGACATTTTTTGTTATGCAGGCAAAAGGATGTCTATCGTGCTAGAACCACCAACAAGAAGCCTGCAGAACGAAGTATGGTACACATGCGCTTCGAAAGATGAACCAATAGCCTTGAAAAGCTTGACGGCGGAAGTTATTGAAGGCCCTTTAGGAAAATTGGATTACAGTTCGGACCGTGCTTCCTTCCGATTTCATCAATCCAATTACTCACAAATGCCAGTACGAATTCGGTGTTCCTGTATTTTAACTTTCATGGACCAAGTCTTGTCAAATCGCTTTGTGGACATATTGGGAGATTCCTATGGTAAACCCTCAAGATTGTTGTTTTGGTTTGCATTGAATTCTGGGGGTTCTTGACTATTTCAAACTGAACACCACCCATATTTGATCACAGTCGTTAAATTCTTATGAGCCGTTAGGCCGGCCCACTTCATAAGGAAGCTTTCTTACGAAATGAGCCTATCTGAATGCAACGACTGTGATCGAATATGGGTGGTGTTCATTCTGAAACTGCTGTTTTATTCAAACTTACTATTTTTCTTGGGGCTGTGTTCTATTTTGAGATAGGGGTGACACATTGCTGTTTTCGAGATTATAAAGTGTGGGACTGTGATCCATGCTTTCATCCGGGAAAATTGTAAATTATTCGGGGTTATGTGAAAGATTGTCAGAGCTCTTTGGTTTCAAGCAACCAGAAGTTGAACCACTATGTTTAGATCTCGGGACCTAGATACACACATATATGGAGTGATAAGGAATAAGTTTCGACGGTGTGCGTACCATGATCCAGAGTTACCAGGTACTGGGACTTTATTTCCGGGTCCTGATAGTATATTTCAGATCAAAGCAGGCATTGTGTTCACAATCGGCTTGACTTTGACAGCCAGCGCAGGACACCCAAAATGACCGCCGATCAACTCTAGATGACTACCCGCCTAATTCATTGGTCGATTTGACGTCACGAAAACCGTGGGTTATTGCAGGATGGCTTGATGTGAAACCTTCTATGACGTGTGAACAAAGCAGTGAACAAATGAAGAGTGTTAAAACTGAGAAGTATAGCTCGTTAACTGTGATTCACTGGATCTTATAGCAAATGCCTCTGTGTGATGAGTATGAAGAAAGTAATGAACCTTTGGATGTTTTCTTCAAATTGAACATCATACTTAGTTGCAGCTTCCACATTCAAATAAGCCTTTCGACTAGCCAACTTTTGTTTGTGTTGTTTGGTGAACGGAACTAGTGAATTAAGAATAAATAGTGTGAAAAATTTGCAACAAGTTTTAGGCGGGTGTGTAAAAGCTACTTTTCAGAGCTGTGTTTTAATCAACCAGAGATGAGAAATCACACGCATCAGGACCTACAACTCTTTCCTCGAAATATTCTGAATTCTATCCATCGTCTTAGTATTCTTCAGGCTACTTGAAACCATAGAATCAGAATATTCCCCAAATTTTATTGAATTTCAGAACCAAATCCACTATCATTTCATCCAAATCGAACTCAGTTTTACTACGGTCATTCTATTGAATGCCGAGCAGCTGATTTTGTGGCGGCCGGTTTCGAACTTCAACTGGAAATTTTATCACAACCAGAAGGCAATCCACCGGTGAAGACTGGCATTGGCATCCTATTTTTCGACATTGATCTTTTGGGGGGTATATACAGCTTGGCTTGCCTTCTAATCGAAAACGGGGTCACTGTCGCCTTAACAGAAATGGTGGTTCATCTGATTGGTGAGTTTTTGGGGTTTCTCGGGACGTTTTTCTTGAATCCTAATTTTAGTTGCTCATTAAAAGACAATATTCTACTTATAAAGGGCAGTTTCCTCAGTCGTCATAATACTGATTGTTTCAGTTTTCCCGATATAAAATTATACCAGTTGGCCTCCGACTCATGGTACTCATGCATGTGTCCATTGCCCACTTTTAGCAGTACTTTGTTCTGGATTGTTCATATCGCAGTCCTGTCAAGAAATAACGCTTATCGACCATGCAATTCGTGGATACTTCAATCCCAATACTTTATGTGTTGTGCGTTCGTTAATGAGCTTCGGGTGGCACAACCGTGCTAGACAGTGATGCAAGCAGAGCTGATCCGAAGCTCCTACCACGTGAACCTGGCAACATACACTGTTCAAACGTTCATTGCGACCCTGTGGAGCTACACAAGTAAATCGCTTGTCATGCAGGACAACGGGTTGTTAGATGTGTGTATCTGCATACCGCCGAACCATCATCCCGGTGGGTCTGTCGTGTGCGTTTCAGTCAGTCATCCAGCAATGTAAAGCAAGCGTGTTCAGTGCCAACCTGCATTCCTGGCTAACACGGCCGTAAATTCATAGGACATGTGTACCTTATAAGAGAGGGTTGATTTAATCGTGGCAGTCTAGATTATGTACCCCAAAATCTCGTACGGCGATCATTTATGTTTCGATCCCGTGGCGTTAATAACAAAAGGTAATTTAACTCCAAACCGAAGGGAATTGTAAAGATGCCAGCCACACTGACGGATGTAATGTACCTGAGGCAAGTAGACAGCGATAAGCCCAAGAGGACAGCCACCGAAGTGTAGAGGGCTGGACAATCCAAAATTCGACTGTCAGCAAAAGACTGGTTGACAGAACGACTTTATAAGGATAGTTTGCATAAATCGGAAGGTGAGGACTTATTAGCGAGTTTCTTTAATTGAGTGATCAAAGAAGATATGAAGTGGATAGGACAATATGGTGTAATGTGTCACGAGACTTCACCCAGTCATGTCGGCTCCAACATTACACAACTCGTGTCAGTGTTCGGTGGCCTTGTAGACACCTGGTGAACGGTACAAGAAGTGCCGTCTTGGGAGTAGACGACTGAGACTTGTGACCCTGTTAGGTGCTGTCTAGTAAAATTACTGGGCTGGTCATTGTGACGTTGTTTGTAGCTTACTGTATAATAAAATCGTGTAATGCGCACCGACCTGTAACAGCGACTGGTCCCAAACATGAGTCAGAATGTCAATTACAGTTGCCATTCAATTGGTGTAAGTGTGTTAAGAACGGCTGCTGAAGTGATAGCAGTGGGCGACAGAAGTGATGATAGGTGTGATCTCTAAGGGTGTCCGATCTTCCCTGTGCTGTTTAGTTTCGTCCAAGATGAAATGTTAGAATCCATTGAAATTGTTGTTGCGTTTTTCCTGGCACACTGAGTACGCGGACGACATCACCTTGTCAACGTGTGTTATATGTGGCATTAAAAAAAATGCCGGTTTCAGTTAAAGGGGAGAACACAACTCGATATTTGTGTGCATCTTGATTTTGTCATATGGTTTCTAAACGTGTTCCGTTCTTGACGAAGATATCTATGGATTTACCATATTTTTCAGTCGTTGTCTCCGCCAATTAGGCCACAACAACAAGTAGTAGGATATTGTAGGCAACGCGACACTGAGACCACGAACAGCTGAGCAATATCGCTGTCCTGTCAAACAAGAAAGTGGTCACAAAATGTGAAAGCTCGCATTATTCCACTATGTGAAAGTTTGTAGGTGTCTTGGGATCACAAATCACTGGTGGAAGACGTTTACCGAGATGGCAACGTGTCACACTCAGTGGTTTGCTTGCGTTGAAATCATCTCTGATTCTTCTGCCTGAATCTGTTTGATTGATTTTCATCTATTTTGATTTACTTTATTCCATGTTATTCCACACCACTGTTGCGACGAGGGGCGGTTAGAACCACAATGTATTTTGATCAGGGTCATAACGATTATAAATGAAGTGAGAAGCAAATTAAGTTGGATTAGCAAATAAAAGTCAACCACTCAATTAGTGTTGCACAGTTAAAGTCAAAAACTTGACATAATTTAGGGTGTGTATGTAATTTGTGGCTTTTTGTGCACAACCCCAGTCCACCAGAGAATGTGGAAACTATTGTAAGAGTATGCAGCCCACACCTGAAGTTGGATATAACATTTAATGAGTCCATCGAAAGATGGGTCACTAGAAGATGCTGGTGGCTAAAGCCAAATCTTAGCAAAAGGACTGGTAGCATAAAGTCGCTTTCCAATGAATCACAAATACCTGAGGTGAGACTTAGCCATAACCCACAAAATTACGCTCCTGCATTTCGTGAATCACTGGCCGAACTCCTTCCGTCAACCGGCAGTGAATGATTAAAGGAACACTGGTTTACACCATGTAGGCATAAGGCTTTTTTATAGTTAGATTGTGAAAATTACGAAGAACACTGTATAACTATGTGGCCATGACCGGCTCAGTTAAAAATTTTCTAACTGTACTCCGTTAACGTGTGTGTGAACGCAATTGGGGATGCAGTTTTTTGGTCGCCTTCCGAAGGTTACCAAATATGCATGTTTCTCAATGTGTGTTTTTTACTGATTGTCTATGTGTGGGCTGTGGAGTGTATCAATGCGTTTAAACATTCGGTGTTAACATGCTACGCTTGGGCGTTCCGTTTCCTGAAATTCGTGAATGCCCTCTTTTGCGTCTATGAACCGTTCAACAAGCATTTGCTGTATGACCAATCAGCGATAGAAGCACGCAGTTATGTACGAACCAATGTACCAGTGAATAGCTTAAGTACGATTCCAAGAAATTGATAAACACCAGCATCTTTGTGACCCCTATACACGTGTGGCACACAGGAGTGCAAATAGAGCTCGTGTGTGGAGTAAGTGGCTAGAGATGTCGACGTGTTGCTGCTTGTCACCCACAGTTGTGTATATGGAAATAAAGACGAACTGTATGATATGAATTGGAATAACTCGTAAGTATTAGCTAATAAGTTTTATTGGTGATGCTACCCGTCTGCTTTTTAAATCGAATGAACCAATTGTAAAGTTGGACGTATTTCAGGCAGATGGAGTATAACTTACTGTGGAGCTGAAGCAGCTGTGAGGAATCTTAGTTTCCGTGGAATGTGAACCAACGAGGACAATACAGTGTCACATTTCCAGTGTTCAGCGTTGGTTTTCGTTGATTCCAGCGTGAAATGTTTGTGAAATCTTACTTGGACAGTCAGTCTCCAGGAGTAGCCAGCTGATTCCATACGATGAATTGATTTGTGTGAGTAATTGAATTTAAATATGAACGTCCTGAGTACCTGGAAGGCTTTATAACTCTGCTTGTGAAGTGCTTGCTGCGTCAAGGCATGCTGCTTTTGTCAGTGATCCGAATTCAGCCGACTCCTAGGCTTTTTGCGACTGGGTCTTTTCCAGGTTATCACACCTGCCACGCTACTTAGCAGTGATGAGTAAATGTGTTAACTCGAGATAAACGGATTATGACTGAAGTACAAAAATCACTGATCAACTTCAGATCCAGAAAAAAGGGATCACGTGGAAAGGAAGACGGAAATGGAATCGACACAATTAATTAGATAGGTTAACATTAGCACTCTAATTCAGACTCATGGAAGAATACGCAATGTGGATTAGTTGATCCATTGAGAAGTCAACACCGGTTGCCATATACCCAAACAACAGACCAAGTTATGACTTCTTGGCTTTATATTTTAGGTGGTCACTAAACCTGAATATTACCCTGTAGTTCTGCTTTCTCGTCCAACTGTATGAACATTGTTGGTGTTGACCACATGAAAAGCAGTGACAGAATATGTAATCGTGAGCTGATAATAAAATTCATCCATTTTCATCACTGACCGTTGTTAGTCGTTTATTATGGTCCTTAATATTTCATAGCCTGTTCAGCGTGAATCTGTAAGCACTCCTTACAACCTATTGCGCATATACAGTCAATTATTCTCTCAAACAGTAGCGAATCTACTAGAAACAGTCGCGGTGCACCTTTTTTTCGGAAAACAACTTCCATCTTCAATACATTCAATACACAACGCATAGCTTCTGACGTCCTCTTCTAGTACGGAATAAGGGTCATGCTATTCTACTTTTTCCAGGACCCGTTACATCAGACGAATCGTCCTTTGTAACTCAAGTTCAGTGGTCGGTTTGATGTATGGGTTCATCTTACTTAGATAGCTGATGATAGGTTAGAACTTGTCCAGCTCAGTGGTTATTGAAGTATCGTCCAAATAGCCCCATCCGACTTTTGTTTTTGTCGAATTTGGTCTGTAATTTTACTCGAAGTCTCATACTAATGTTGCCTGAAAGGGTAGGTAATGCAGATTGTGTAAATAATTTGTTCTTACCCTTATCATTTTGCTTTGTACAAGAAGTAACACATGTCAGAGTATACAGGTACTCCGGTCACTATTTAACCAATAGGTAAATTGTGCACTCAGTTTAGACGGCAGTGACTGCTGACAGTGTCGAACGCCACACTCCTGAGCGTATCAGCAATTATTGATGTCACATTACGACTGCGGGATACTTAACTGTTGAGTACGCTTGAAGGTCGTCTTTGTGCTCCACACTCGTGTTATGGTTCAAGCTGCGTTCTGATTGGTCGCACCTTCAGCTTCTAACGGCTCATTCGTCCACGCACGAGAATGACGCTACCGTCTGTAAATATAACAATACAGTATGTACTTCCATTGACTCACGTGTTCTCTCTACCGTTGTTATGGCATGTAGGACTTTGTGTTGATTGCACCCTAAGAGAAATACAACATTCACCACTCGAGATTAACACTTATTCAATAGTACGAATGCTTGATTACATACAAATCAGCAATTCCATACGTGTGGACTAATTCCCAGAAAGCGTCTTATCTTTCCTTGTCTTAAACTGGGTCTCTCCTTGAAGCGTCATCCTCCTTCTGGTTTGCTTTCCATCACCTTCTCGAAGAAACGGTTAACGTACAAAGTTGACAAAAAGGCCTTAGGATTTTCATTACACTTTTATGTCTGGGTTCCGATGTACTTTGGTAATTTTGTGGCCAACTGAACCATGCGTTTAAAAGTGCCTTAGTTGAAGAATGAACGACTTTTTATCAGCTTCGAGAAGTACTTGAAGTTATTAACAGAAATGCCCTGAAAAACGATGATTCGCTCAGTATGCCTTAGACATGGACAAAATGATCCATTTACGTTGGTAGTGACCAATGATTGGGTTAGTCTGGCTAGCAGTAACTAACCGCGATCACGTAGATCCAGGTTATGATCCTGGTTGTTTCGAATGTGCTAAAGAGTCCATTTTTGTCCAAAAGCGCCTCCATCCTCGAGAAAAACGATTGATCCAATCAGAATGGGCGGAACTGTCCAGAACGGTCGGGAGGTAACCTTGGTTAATTTTTTACCTGTTCGACCCTTATTCCGCCACGCTCATTGGTGGCTTAGTGACCCTAACTATTTTTTCGGCAATTGTCCCTCTATTTTATGATTCGAAAATGTTTTTAGGTCGCTGTGCACTTTATAAATACCTTGTATTTTTTCGCCTTCTCGCACACGTTTTGGAGGGGAACACAGCTGTTTTTTGCACGCGTCCTTTGGTTTATCTTGGGAGCAAATACGGGGACAGTTGCGGCATTTTGGGGATCGAGATTTTTCGAGTTAATTATTACAAGGAGGAGAGTTTGATTTCTGCCAAGTGCAATTCTATATCAAGAAGTAACCGTTTGAATGACTAGCCATTGTGATAGCGACATGAATTACTTTGTAAGGATGCGTCCTCGTTCATCGAACGACGGATAGTTGTTACATTCACCATCTCATCCGTAAGACTGTGAAAATATCCATGTTAGTCAAGATAGCACAGCATCTTTGAATTCAGGGATGCGTAAATTGATTGATCCGGATGGGGCGTGTTAGTCCAGTGGTCCCGATTAACTGGCCATCATGATCATCTTAACAAGGTTGTCCAGCGCTGCAGGCGGTTAGCAGCAAAAGTTAGAATATCCGTTCCAGTTTCAAACTTGAGAGCAACATTTTGTAGCAGACTGCAAGCGTGAAGTTGTGGGCGCATGATACTTTGCGCAACTTATTGACACCGACGATGAATGATCTTGCTTCCTTTTCCGTCTGAACGTAATTTACCTCTACTGACGTTGTGGGTCGAGCTGTAGGTGTTGCAGTCAGTTCTGTGTTATTAAGAGCAGATGCCAGATAACTGCATTAGTGCAATAACTGAAAACGTCTGTAACCGAAACAATGTCCGTATCAAAATCGTAGCGGAAAAGCAAAAACGGGGTTATCATCAGTAAACTGATTCCTTTAAAAGCTCGTTTCTTGGGAGATTTCCGGAAAAGATGCATAACCGGCGAAAATCATCATGGTGGCTTACCACGTCTGTATAACCGTCCAACCTAGAGGGGATCTGACATACAATGTCTATAATGACTAAATCGGGACGTCAGTGGCAGCCATCAATCTGTCATACCCGGATAACTTATTTTTCCGCTGGAGGACTAAAACCAAAAACCTACAAGCGAGCAAAATGTGTACAGGCAGCCGAGTCTGCAATGTTGCCTTAAAATTGATGTGCTAACCCAACGTTACTTGGTCCTGTTGAAGTCGGACGCCTTACAAACCAGATATGCGTCATCGCTTAATAGAAGGCACAGTTACTCCGGCTAATTGCTAGTAATCTTAACCTGAACCATTCGTCACTTAACTTTGTGCTTAGCGTTTTATTTCGCACTTGACGTGCCCACCTCGTACCACTAATAAACGAACTGACCTGGTTGGAAAAGGGGGCCGTTTAACTTTCTAACCGATGACTAAAGGATTGAGAAGAACCAGCCAAGATATTTCAGCAGTCTAAAGATTCTGTTTAAAAAGGTCAGTGGACAAAATATGGTCGCATCGAACGGGATGACGGACAGTCTCGCCGAAATTAATGGAATGGAGAACGATACGATTGGCTTCAAATTCGAAAACAACTGCTTCAGAACGTACACGGCGAAATTACCCCAATGTTTCCACAACGACCGTGGAATGGATGTCAAACAATACTTCTTGTTTGGTTAAACTGATTAAACTCATTTTACTTAATCAGCGGTAGGCACGGCATGGCTTACTGAGTCAAGTGTATGATTCTTGGACCCATCAGCGGTAGTTCATTTGTTTTGCTGACGACAAACCTTTTAAATGAAACAACGAAAAGACGCAATTCATGTGATATTCTCCGGAGTAGCATTTCGTACATTCTGATCACACACCGACATGTAACTAGTTTTAAACGAGCCAAAATTCCACAGAGCGGAAGTCATGGCTTAAGGGATTAAACAGACAGACACCAAAAATGAAAATCAAAATTGTGGGAATGTCGATGTAATACTCGGAATTAGGGACTTCGAATAGCCCTAGAAGTCGTACTCGGTTTGAAACCTCCCACGTAAAGAATAAGGAGAAGACCTCGTACTAATTGCAGTAAGCAGTTCTTATTCATGAGACCAGAAGCCGAATTTATGGAAGTGGGTGTACTGACCAGTCCAGGTGGGCTTTCGATACACACTTCTTTTCACGGATCCATCATCCTTGCAACCGATGAGGATGTCTAAAAACGGTAGGCATCCGTTCTTTTCCACTTCACAGGTGACTATCAAATTGGCGTGACATACGTTGAATCGGTTCACTATCTCATCGATCCTTTGGTTATTGTTATTTGGTACTCAGGAGGCAATACGAAATGCTAGCATCTACCACTGTCCGTCTTCTTACTGCTATGTTCAAATTTATGAAGGGAACCAATTGTTTTAAATTTGAAAAAGGCCAATAATAGCGTGTAAGATGTCTTGCGAATTGACATTTCGTTCGCATCT